>APFE031118320.1:0-15629 GCA_000404065.3 Pinus taeda | reverse complement strand
AGATTACTTTTATATGTTGCTGATGCTTTTGATTTTGAGGTAGAATAGATGGATGTGAAGACAATATTTTTCACGGGGATCTAGAAGAGGAGATCTACATGAAGCAACCTAAAAGCTTTACGGCGAAGGGATATAAATTTTATTTTTTCATGATTTGTGATTATGTAAAATGATATGAGAATAAATATTTTAGATAAATGTTTTTTTGGATTAATTATATTATTAATATTTGGTTGATATTTTGAACTAATTAATGTGGTTTATCATTAGGATAAGGTGAAAAAATTAATTGATTTGCAAAAGTAAATAGCATGGATGCGTTATTGTCAAGTTAACCGGTAAAAACTATCCGTTAATAAATTTAACCCTATAACTTTATTATTATTTAATTTGTAATATTTATAATATAATTTAAAAGTATATTAAACTCCGAATAACATTTCATATATATAAATTAAATTTGTAAACCCATTTCTTAACCCTTACAACATGGTTTAATTGAATTTTATGATATTCTTTCTATATTAGGGAATTAATAGTGATGTAATTATGATAAATAAATATTATTTTTTTTGGAACCAATTTCTTAACCCCTATAACTTTATTTATAAATTTTTGCTAGATTATTATATCAAGCATTATTTATTTAATAGAAAAATAAGATTAACAACTCCTAACAAGAAGCCCTTATTAAATTAAATTGAAATAATGAATTTTGAACTAACTCCAACCTTATAGTATTTTTCTAATTAATTAAGTACATCATTCTTACATATAATTAAAAATTAATTTTTAATATATAGTTATTTCTTAATCTTGCCGCTTTATAATTAAAATATATAATATTTTTAAATAAATAATTAATTAACAACCAATTTTAGAATATTATTTTATTTACCTTAATAACTAATTTACTAACGGCTAGTTTTCAATGGCTAATTATGGGCAATGATGCATCCATACTATTTATTCTTGCATATGGATTGATTTGTTCGCCTCGTCCCAAGGATAAACCACATTAGTTGGTTCGAAACATCCACCAAATCTTAATGATGTAATTAATCCGAAAGACATTTATCTACATTATGGATCACAAAAGTCTTAGATCTAATAAAATAAGGATAAACCACATTAGTTGGTTCGAAACATCCACCAAATCTTAATGATGTAATTAATCCGAAAGACATTTATCTACATTATGGATCACAAAAGTCTTAGATCTAATAAAATAAATATTTCTGTATTCAAGCTTCTGTGACCCATAACGTCCTGTCCTGATGATGAACCACACTTGTTGGTTTGTTTAATAGAATAAATATTACTTGGTTTTTATATTGTTATTTATTTTATATTATTATTATAAAATTGATTTTTAGTTTGATGAAAAAGTTTATATTCATTCTTTAATAATTTAAGTTTAAAGTTTGAAAATTAAGGAATCCGTTAGATAGAAATTTATGTGATATATATTATTATATTATATATATTATATATATATATAATTTGTTAGGTTTAACTTAAGCATTTATTCAAAATTATTTGAAAACTAATTTTGAGATTGGTAGTATTTTGGTTATATGTTTATATTCATTTTTCATTTAAATGTTTACACTCATTTACAATCATTATAATATTTCTCTCATTTTAAGTTATAGAACCTCTTTGAATTATAGTATCTATAAACTGAAGCACTATATCAAAAAATCGTAATAATAACATAACATCCATTTAATTAATATAATATTAATCATTCATTCCAATAATTTTAATTTAATTTAATTTTAATTTATAGACTCTTTGATTGTTCCTTAAAATGAAGATTATATCAAAAAATCTTAATAATAACATAATATTCCATTCAATTAATAATAATTAATAATTTTTAAATATTAATTCATTCCAGAGTAATTTTTAATTTAATTTAATTATTTAAAGGTTTGAATTCCTCTTCCTTTAATTTGGACTTTTGATACTCTTATTGATTTTTAAGTTTAATTTTTATCTAATTATATTATTTAATATATAAAAGCTTATTAATCTTTAATATTATTTTAATCTAAAATTAAAATAATTATTATCAAATTATAAATAATTGACTTAATCTATTTATTTGATTTAAGACCTTTTTCATATTGTAAAACCTGTTTTTCAAAACTAGCCATTTATTTAGCTGTTAATTTTTTTAAGGGTCTCTGCATTAATCTCTCTATTTAATCTGCTACCTTGATCTTATTCTCCATATTGTCCTTGCGATGAACCACACTAGATGGTTCGAAATGCGTCGACATATTTCTTATGATGTCATTTTCACCGAAAGTTCTCTCATATTTAATAATAATAATTGTGAGGCCAGGTTTGTAACTTCAAATTAAATTTTGTTTTTCTTTTTTTGCTAATGCAAGAGTCGTGCCTTCTATTTCAAATAACCAAAAGGAGGAAATTACATATAATACAAACAACCAAAGCTTGAACCATTTAGCCTAAGGTTTTACTTCCTAACCCAAAGGTTGAAGTAATCAGAGACCCATACAACAGAGAGAATAAAAGCAAAAGATGAGTAGCCCTCTCGGACCCACCAAAATTCACGTCGTATCATAGCCGTTAATTATCCTCGCCCGATCCAATAGTTGAGGATCATATCACAAGGACAAAAAGCTTAGAGAATTACCACCCGATGAGGGTGGTATTCTCTCTCCAACCTTGGCCACATGTAGAGTGGTGAGTGGAATCGCACTTAACTCAAAAAAATTGCTCCCAGCTTTATGGGCATGCGATATATCGTAAACCACCTCACGGCCGGTATTGACACCACGAGGATTAATGCCTCGCGTGGACCCACCAACAAGCACGTCGTATCATAGTCATCGATTATCCTTGCCCAATCCAACAGTGGAGGATCATATCGCATGATCAAAAATCTCAGAGAATTACCACCCGATGAGGGCGGTATTCTCTCTCCTGCCTTGGCCACGTGTAGAGTGGTGAGTGGAATCGCTCCCAACTCAAAAATATCTCTTCTGGCTTTAAGGGTGCGTGATATACCATAAACCAACCCACGGTCGGTATTGACACCATAAGTAGTAATTCGAAGGGTGTCATGTCAGCTAAGAAAGCCGAGACTGTGGTCCTTCACAACACCTCTACTCCTCATTTGCTTAATCCCCAGGAAGAAGGAACTCGTCTTACCACCCTTGATATTCGTCGTTCGAGCCTCCGAGAATCACTGGCTGCCAAGCAACTTCCACCCAAGACCTTTGTGATCGTTCTCTCCTGGGCTGAGAAAGCTAGCAGAGACCTGCATCCCTATTACAAAAACTCCTCTGAAACACCACTTCATATTGGATCCATATCAGCTAGACCCAATCTCTGCGGCTGATGACCTACTCTATTTCGATAGAGCGATCAGTCCTCATCCGCCTGAATGAGACAATTCTCCCTCAAACTGCCCTGTGGCATCTCTTGTCATCTAAACTTCACACTACTTTTGGTACAGAGAGCCCCTTTATTAGCCAGAATGTCTGCCAATTTATTGGCCGTCCTTTGCACATGAGAGAAGCTTATGGTTCTCATGTGCAGAAGGTGGAACTGTATCCTTTGAAAGACTTGAAGCAGCCTCCAGTGTCTTGATACCTTTTCCGGCGCTGAACCACAATAGATTCTCTTGACCGAATTGACAATGAGCTCAGAGTTAGCTTCAATGATGATGTTCTGAACATTGTCCTGCTTGAGGATATCTAGACTTTGTTCTAGTGTTATTAGCTCCGCCATATTATTTGTGGCTCTTCCCAGATGGCAGTGAAAAATAAAATGGATGCATCCGTTTTCATCCCTTAACACCCCACCATAACTAGTCGTACTCAGATTGCCTTTAGAGGCTCCATCTATCTTGAATTTCATAAAACCCTGAGGGGGAGGATGCCAGAAGTCTTTTTCAGTGACCAGTTTCTTGAGCTTCACATCCATGCCCCGAGGAATGAGCCCCTACATACCCAACTAAAGAAGCATCTTCATATCAACATTTGAAGGGGGGTTTTTTGGGGGAATCTGCAGTAAAGTTCCCACCGCCTCCTTGATCTGACTTAAGATCTCAGTCATGATGCTCTGGTAGGAGCTTTTTTTATGTTTGAAGGTTCTGTTGTTCCTTTCTTTCCATACATTCCATATTATGAATCTTGGAGGTAAAGCCCAAGATTTGTTTATTATTTCATAATCAGAAAAGTTTCCTCTCTAGTTATTAAGGGTATTGGTGATGCTCCCTTTGTCCCTATCTGTCGTTTTGAAAATGAAGGTAAAAGCATCCCACAAGTTGGAGGTGAATATGTAGGTGTTGAGTAGGTGCTCCATCATTTCCTCTTGAGACTCACAAAGCTGGCATCTAGAAGGTCCCAGAACACCCCTCTTGCTAATGTTCTCCCAAGTAAGAATTTTCTTATGATGTACCAGCCACATGAAAAGTTTGGTTTTCATCCATCCTTGATGTCTCCATAGGTTATGCCAAACCATATCTGGTTCATTAGAATCAAGCTCCAGACCAAGCGCTTTGCCTCCTTAAGATTAAAGGTGCCTTCATTATTATTGCCCCATCTAAGTTGGTCATTATCCTCTGAAACCAGTATTTTCCTTTGGTCCAACATTGTTAGAAGTGCATCAGCTTTTACTTTCAGGGGCAGTCATCCCTATACTCCATATTCTTCCAGGTATGCCATTTTCCTTCACTGCTAGTCTGATCCCAAAAATATTTTACTCTAAGTAGTCCTTTGGTGTCGCAATCATTCTTGAGCTCTACAAATTCCTCTCTTAGCAGTATAGGTTCTTGTTGCCATTTATCCTCCCAAAACAAAGCTAGATCTCCTGCTCTGATTTCCCAGAAACTATTTTTTTGAACTATGATTCTATTTTCCTATGTTTTATTTCAGATGTAGGAGCCTTTTATGATGCCATACATCCTTATAAGGTTATTGTTTTTCCAATTACTAACATATTTCTCCTTCCAAATAAGAGCCCATAGTGCCTCTGGATCCTTAACCCATCTCCACCATAGTTTAGCCCCTAAAACTTTGTTTAGCACTTCCGAGTCATCCAGACCAAGACCTCCATCGTTTTTAGGTCTGCAAATAGTATCCCAAGCTACCAAGGCCCATTTCTTTTTCTCCTCCCCCTTACCCCAAAGAAAGTCTCTTTGAATGATTCTAAATTGATGTAAGACTCCTTTTGGAGTTGGAAGGGCTGAAAGCATGAAGGTGGGTATTGATTGGAGGACAAATTTTGTAAGCACCAGTCGGCCTGCCAAGTTCAAAGATCTAATGGTCCATTTCTTGGTCTTGTCCTGCATCTTGTTAATCACTAGCTCCCAGATACTCTTGTGCAAAGGTTTGTCAGTTAGTGGAACTCCCAAGTATTTGGAAGGTAGCACATCTCTTTGAAAGCCCAGAATTCTGGAGATATTCCTCTGAATAGAAATATTATTATTAAAGAAGAAGATCTTAGATTTGGATAGGCTTACCTCTGTACCAGCTGCCATGGCAAAGTCACTTAGGATTTGTTTATATGCTAACGCCTCTTTGATTGTGGGGATGCCCTAAAGTGTAGTATCATCTACAAATTACTGATGGGTCAAAGCCTGTCCAGTCTCGGGGAGTCTGAGACCCTGGATAGTACCCACTTCTTTAGCTTGCTTGATAGATCAACCAAGTCCTTCCATCATGAGGATAAAGAGAAAGGGGGAGAGAGGATCTCCCTGCCTGAGGCCTCTTGAAGGTTTAAAAGTTTTAGATGGAGAACCATTAACCAGAATTGAAAAACTAGGACAAGTCACCATGGCCATGACCCACCCGAACCAATTGTGGTCAAATCCAAAGGCAAGAAGGACCTTCCTGATGTAGTTCCAATTCAACTTATCATAAGCCTTGGCTAGGTCTAGTTGCATAATCATTCCCACCTTCTTATTACTTAACAAAGAATGCACCACCTCATGCGCTTGGACGATGTTATTTAGAATTTGTCTACCCTCCACATAGCCTGTTTGCTCCATAGAAACTAGAGTGGGGAGAAGGGGTTTGAGTCTATTGGAAATTACTTTATTTATTATCTTGTGCACCACATTACACAAGGCTATGGGTTTGAATCTGTCTGGAGTTAGGGCATTGTCCTGTTTGGGGATCAGAGAGATGAGTGATGTATTGAGCACCTTCAGAATGGTTCTACTCATTCTGGAGTCCTCCACGACATCTAGAATATCTTACTTGACAATGTTCCAACAAGCTTTAAAAAAATCGACATTAAAACCATCAGGGCCAGGTGCTTTTCCATTCTGCATTTCTTTGATAACCTCACTAACCTCATCTTCATTCACTGGCCTATTGAGATTGTAATTATCTTCCCTTGTTACTAACTTAGGAATGTGCTTTATGAAGTGCCTGATAAAATGAGCTCTGTCTAAGATGGTCCCCTCTACGATACTTCAGAAGTGTTGAACCAACACAGCTTCTATGTCTTTATGGGTATTGAGTAATTGACCTTCAGAGTCCTTGATCATTGAGATCCTATTATGTGACCTGTTCTCCATAGTGGATCTGTGGAAAAACCTTGTGTTTCTCTCCCCTTCTTTTAGCCATTGAACCCTTGATTTTTGTCTCCAAAATATCTCCTCTTGTTTACATAGATTCTCCCAGTCCTGCTGAAGCTTGGTGGCTTGATCATTCCTTGCCCTATCAAAGCCATTCGTGATGAGGGCTTGATTGAGTTCCTACATTTTACCTTCGACAACTTTTTTCACTTCAAAAATATTGCCAAACTCATTCTTGTTCCAATATTTGAGTCTAATCTTGATATGTTTCAGTTGTTTGTGTAGTAGAAACATTCTCGTACCCTGAATCTGTAGATCCTCTATCCACCATTTAGCAATGTTGTTGATAAAATCTGGGTGGGTGAGCTAGTATTATCAAATCTAAAAGGTCTGTTCTTGGGGGTGCCAATGCCCTGAACCTCAAGTTGGACAGGCCAATGGTCCGAGCCACTAAAGGGGAGAATTCTCATTGTCATATCCATGCCTATGAGCATGAGGTCCTCTGAGATAAGGAATCTGTCTAGTTTTGAGGCTACTTGAGACTCACCTCCTCTCTTATTGTTCCATGTAAAGAGGCCATTACTCGTATCTGTGTCAACCAGCTTCATGTTGTCAAGAAAAATCTGAAATCCTATAGAGTATTTGCTTAATGTTCTGGTCCCGCCTTTTTTCTCCATAAGGGATTTGATCATGTTAAAGTCCCCTCCCATTATCCATGGTATTATCTCTTAGTTCCCCAAGAGAATATAAAAGCCTGAGTTTATCATCAGGTCTTTGAGACCCATAAACATTTGTAATTAAATACATCTCACTGTCTCCCACAGGCTAAATAATCACTGATAAATAATTCCTAGATGCCTCAGCATCTATTATGCCAATCTTTTGGGGGTTCCAAAGAGTAAGGATACCTCCTGCTATTTTGTCTTCTTTGACTTCTAGAAACTCATATTTATTGAGCCATCTACTATGTATCTCCTTTAGTTTTTGAATGGAACATTTAGTTTCCTGGATAAATATCATGTCTGGAGCTTCTTGTTTCATTCTATTGTTGAGTAACCTTTGTTTCCTTTTACTTCCTAGACCTCTGATATTCCAAGATGTTAGCTTCATTATGAAAGATTTGTAAAGGAGTAGCTGGTGAGATCTTTCATCTTACTTGAATGTATCATTAGTTTTCCACATTCCATCAATAACTCATTTAGTTTTTACCTGCCTCTTTTCCTTCCTGGATTCCTAGGAGCTAGTCCTGGTGTGGTTTTTATAATTTTCACCCCTTCATTGCCCTGACTTTTTGTGTGTCTTTGTCCTTCCAGCTCGTTAGTCTAGGTTCTCCATAGGAACCACTGTTGCACTCTGTTAAACTCTTCTTGAGGTAATGAGTCCACCCCTCCCGTGGTCCCCTATTTCAAGAAACCTTCCAGATCTAGGTGTTCTCTGTCAAGAATATCCTGCAGTTCATGATCCTCTGTTTCCATCTCACTCAGGGTCATTTCTTGGTCCCTTTCTAGTTCCTCGTTGTTCAGCATAGTCCCTTTCTGTTTATAAGTATCTTGTGTTTTCACACTATTTTCTTCCTTATCTTTCTCTCCTTGGCTTTCCTCCATTTCCTGATCTACCCGTGTTGCCTCTTCCTCTTCTTCTAATACTTGAAACCTGTTCGGACTGGCCTGTTACCCCTCTATTTGATTTTTCTTGGGCCCCTTTTTACCCCCCTTTCCTCTATACCCCATTTTTTGAAAGCTTTCAGTATCTTTCACTGTGGTAGCTTTACTTTTGTTCTCTATTTTACTAAGAGGGAAATCTCTAAATAGGTTCCCATGTTCATGGCACCTTCGACATCTAAAAGGAATATGTTCATAATCCACGGTTTGCACCCATTCTTCATCAAAAACTTCCAGGATGACCTCATCCGGTAGAGCTCCAAAGAGATCCATCTCCACACATATTCAGGCGAAGGAAGTGTATTTTCCCCTTCTGGTAGCCTCAGATGCTTTGACAAAACGCCCTAGTTTATTTCCTATTGCAAATAAAGATTGAGTTTGCCAGTAATCTAGAGGTTGGGAATAGAGTCTTACTCAGACCAGGAACGAAGAGAAAGTCTCACGTTCTGGTACGAAATTCATCATCCAAGGCCGCATATAAAGGCCTGTAGCTGCATAGAAGTAGAGCCCTCCTTCAAACACTCTATCTTTGTCCTCTATATTTGTGAAGACTACTGTGAATAAACCTTTTGATCCAAGATGTAGGTCTATGCCTCCTTTAGGTTTCTAGTGGTATTTAATCCATGCCTGCAGCGCCTTCTCAATGGGCCATAATCCCATGAATTTACAAATGATAGCATAGGTCTGCATGTGATCCCTGTGCACCTGCATTGCAGGATCATTTAAAACTACTTTGGGTGTGACCTCAGCCTTAGGCTTACATGGACCCTTTTACGTTTTGATTTTTGCTTCCTATTTTTTGTCCTCTTCCTCATTTCCTTTTAAACTATTATCCTCCTTTGAATTGGTCAAGTCCCGCGCCTCGTCAATGTTCTGTTTCCCTTGTCTTGAAAGACTTCTAGCTGTCTACAATGGCTTCTTACCTTGACTGGCTACTGCTTGTCTT
This sequence comes from Pinus taeda, assembly GCA_000404065.3. Classification (NCBI taxonomy): domain Eukaryota; kingdom Viridiplantae; phylum Streptophyta; class Pinopsida; order Pinales; family Pinaceae; genus Pinus; species Pinus taeda. The sequence goes on along the minus strand of APFE031118320.1, from coordinate 6,457 downwards.
TAGGAGGGAGTGGAGCTCCCCCCTTTGTGCCCCTCCATGGTATTCAACTCCTGAATATTCTTGAAACCCTGGTTCTTACCAATTCCGCTCTCCATTTCTTTTCAATTTCCTCCTTTTAAAACTGAATTTTGTTTTTCATTAAGAGGGAATATGAATATATATAAGGAGAGGGAGACTATTAGGTTTCATCTCCCAATGTCTCTTCATCTTCCACCTTCCTTTATTTTTCTATTTACAATATTTACATAGGTTTTCCTAATCCCAAATATTAGGTGTCAACATTCCCTCCCTTAATCTGAAGGGATGTTGGTGAGTCCAAGCATCATTTTGAATCTTTCAGATGTTGGTGAGTCCAAGCATCATTCTGAATCTTTCAAAATTTTCCCTTCCAAGTGCTTTGGTGAAGATGTATGCAATCTGCTCATTTGTGGAACAATGTCGTAGATGGATTTTCTTGGCCTTAACATGATGTTGAAATAGATGATACTTTGTATTGATGTACTTGGTTTGATCATGGAACTTCAGGTTCTTGGCCAACTTTATTGCAGAAGTGTTATCAATTAAGAAAGGAGTTGAATGCACTTGTTTCTCCTGTAAATCTTCCAAAATTTTCATGAGCCACACAATTTCCTTTATTGCTTCAATTGTTGCAACATATTCTTCCTCAGTTGTGGAATATGCTGGAACTTAGTGTTTATGTGACCTCCATGAGACAACTCTCGATCCAAGACTCATAGCATAGTCTAAAGTAGATACCCCAATTTCTTTATCTCCATTGAAATCTGAATATCCAATCAAGCTGAAGTCACCCATGTGTGTATACTTTAGCTCAAAGTCTTGAGTTCCTTTCAAGTACTTTAGAACTCTTTTTGCAACAGACCAATGACCCTCACAAGGCTTTCACATAAACCTACAGGGGATTCCAACAACAAATTAAATGTTAGGTCTGGTAGTAGTCAAGTAGTTGAGACTTCCTACGAGATGTCTATACTATATCGCGTCCTCAAATTCTTTTCCTTGAGTGGATGTGAAATTTAAGTTATGTTCCATTGGAGTAGTCAAAGGATTGCACTTAGCGATGCCAAAATTGTTCAACAGATCTCCAATGTACTTCTTCCGAGAGAGGAATATAAACTTCGGATGTTAGGTTACTTCAATACTAAGATAGTAGTGAACGTAGCCCAAATCTGTCATTTCAAAAACTTTCCTCAGTTCTTTCTTTATGGATGCAATGTAATTCTCATTTTTCCCTGCCATCAGAAGATCATCTACATACACCAAAAGATATACAATTGTTTTGCCAACTTTCTTGACAAACAAAGTTGCATCATCAAGATCACAATGTTTGAAATTGAGTTTCAGAAGATGCTCAGCCAATTTCTTGTACCAAGCTTGCAGTGCTTGCTTGAGGCCATACAAGGATTTTACATTCTTGCATCATTTTGTTCTTGACCCTTCACAACAAATCCTTTTGGTTGGGACATAAAAACATTCTCTCTCATATCTCTATTGAAGAAAGAAATTTTTACATCCATTTGATGGTCTTTTTAACCGTTCTGAGCTGCCAAGGCAAAGAGTGTCTGGATGGTAGCCCATTTTGTTGTGGGGGAAAAGTCTCCTCGCAATTGACCCCTTCCTTCTGTGAAAAACCTTTTTCCACAAGCCTGGATTTATGATTGTCAAGTGAGCCATCTACTCTATACTTGTTCTTGAAGACCCACTTGCAACCTATTGTTTTGGTTCCCAATGGAGCATTAACCAGCTTCCAGGTGTCATTCTTTATCAAAGCATCATATTCTTTCTGCATCGCTTCTTTCCATTCATCATGATAAGTGACTTCTTTGAAGGAATTTGGTGTGAAATATGTAGACAAATTTAGTTCATAATCATAAGAAACATCCATATCGATAGGTGAATCAAGATCATCTACATCACCTTCATTCTGTCTAATAGAGCTTCTTGCTCCTATCTTTCCAACCTCATTAGAATGAACACTTTCAAGTATCTTTGTCAACCATTTTGGAGGACCTTTTTGAGATGGCCTAGGTTGCTCAATTAATTGATATGGGGTTGAATCAAGATTTACCCTCCCAATTTTGTCAATCACATCACTCAAAGTGTCACGTTGATCAGTCGTTGGAGCTTCATGAGGGGGAGAGAGTGCTTCAGAAGGAGATTCCATAGATTGATCTAGTACAAGGATCCCCCCTTCAAGATGTGGAATCTAATTATCAAATTCTTGAAAATACTTTGCATGTCCAAATCTATCCAAGAGATCAAGTTGTCGCTCCACAACATTGTTAGTCTTGGAAGATTCAAGAAAGATCACATCTCTAGATATTATAAACTTTTTATTAACTTCATCATAGAGATGATATCCTTTAGAGCTATTTGAGTACCCCAAGAAGATACATTTGCGACTCTTTGCACCGAGTTTATTTCTTTGTTCCTTAGGTATCAAGGCATAGAAGGTGGAACCAAAAACCTTGAGATGCCTTACCGAAGGAATGTGTCCATACCACATTTCATAAGGATTCTTGTTTTTGAGAGCATGAGATGGACACCTATTATTTATATATACAACACATAGAACTACATCAACCCAAAACATCAACTTAACATTCTTTAAAAACATCATTGAACATACCATATTTAAGATTGTCTTGTTCATTCTTTCAGATACTCTATTTTGTTGGGGATTATAAGGCACTGTTGTTTGATGTTTTATCCCATTCTAGTGAAGATAGTTTTAAATTCATCTGAAGTATATTATTTTCCATTATCAATACGACTAAAGCCAAAATGAGATTGTGCATCATTTTAAATCCATGCATGAAATTTCTTGAATGTTTCAAAAGCTTTAGATTTATTCTTTAATAAACAAACCCTACACATTCTGGTGTAGTCATCAATAAATGTCATCACATATTTATTACCATTTGCAGAAGGAACATGCATTGAGCCACATAAATCCAAATGAATGAGTTCAATTTTTCTATGTTCTCTAGAATGAGAATCAGAAATGATTGTTTGTTGTGCTTTCATAAGATACAAGCATCACATTGCTTAAGTTTCCTAGGAATTGTAGGCAAACCAGTTACACCATTTTTCTTCAACAAATGAAGGTTATCATAGTTCAAGTTCCCAAATATAGCATGTCATAAAAGACTTGATGGAAGTGTACCTTCATCATAGTGAGAACTATATGAAAAGTTGTGTGCATGAGCAAAGGTTCCTTGTAGCTTCAAAAGTCTTTCTTCTTCTATCCTAGTCATGAAAGGTGAATGATCTAATACTTTTCTAACCTCAACCTTGCCATCAAATATGTGAATAGAGTGTCCTTGCTAGAAGATGTGGACCAAAGATAACAAGTTTCTCCTCAACTCCAGGAGATATAGAACATCATGTAGAAGAAAGTCTGGAAGTCCGGGCAATTTGATCTCTATGGTGCCAAGCCCTGATGGCTTGAGTTTTGACTTGTCTGTAAAATGGACTACTCCATCAACATTGTTAGTGAATTATTCAAATAAATCTCTTGTAAAATTCATGTGGCAAGTTGTTCTTGAATCAAGCAACCAAGCATCTTTCCATGAAGCAAGAGAAGCATTAAATAAGTATTTAGTTACTCCAATGTTAATGTGCCACAACATAATGAGCATACTCAAGTGCTTTTCCTTTCCCTTTACCAAGTGTTTTACCTTTTTCTTCATTTATTTCCTGCTCAATTTTGTCCCAAGGTAACTTACATGTGGAAGCATCATGTCCATTTCTCTTACATCATAAGTAATGAAGATCAAACCTTTCTCCTTGGAAATGTCTGCCTTGCCTGCCTCTAAAGTTCATCCTTCCTCTTCCTCTAGAAGAATCATGTGCATGATTCTTCTCTTTCCTTGGAAGACACACAACTTCATCAGAAGACTAAGGAGTTGTCTTCTTCCCAAAATCCTTCTCTCATTCAAAAAACTTCTTCTCAAGGGAGTTAAAGGAAATTTCCTTAAGTTTGACACTTGCTTGCAATGACTCAATATAATGTGAATAAGTGGGATATAGTTCCTTGGCATAAGCAGTGAGAGGAACATCTATTTCAACACCAATGGATTTTATGTCATGCATAATGGATCTTATTTATGATGCTAAGGAAAGAGGGTCATCATTTTTCGCTCAAGATTGAACAATTTTATCATCAATTGAACAATTTCAAGCTCAGAGTGTGAGTCATATAATTCCTTCAACTTCTTTAAAGTTTCACAAGCATTTGAAAATGGTGAAATATGTCAACTTACCTCTTCATTTACTGACACTGCAATCAAGGCATATGTCTTGTTGTTCTTATTTTCCCAAAAGGAAAGCACCTTATTAGAAGTGGACTTTTCCGGTGCATTGTCTCCTTCTCCTTCACAAACTCCTTTCCACAACTCATTAAAATTCAAGGTGTGATTTATCTTCCTGGACCTCTCATGATAGTTCTCTTTGTCAGTAAGAAATACTCCCACTATAGAGATGAGTAAATACATTCTTTCAAAACTTGTAGACTAGCCTTGAATAACCTATATCCTTATACCAATAATTTTGATAAAAATATCTCTTCAAAACATTACCAAAACTCAATTATGCATATATATACAAACTTTAACCATCACATACACACATAAACCATACATCATTTAGTATCCATTATATAATTTAATGGTTACCCAAACTAAAACTCATTTGGGAATATGTGTGTCATATATCATAATAATCGCCATGACATATCATAATACACCCCTCATGGCCTTTTAAAAAAGAACTATACCTATTTCATACTATATACCATAATAACTCAATGCATTTCATACCCATCATCGCATATCATCCATACACAGCATATATATTTGCATATGCCATGATACCATCCCCACACACACACACGCACACACACACACATATATATATATAATACCATATCCATTCACCATTATTTATTTAATATATGTGCCATGTAAACAATTATAAGCCATCACCATATGCTCCATAGCAAACAACAACATTCATGATACAACGTGTGAAGCATGACATATATGGTATGGAAAACCAACCATCAACACCATAGTCCTCAAAACACATTTAACGCATACAACAAATAGGCATAAAGAAAGATATCAATGTAGCATATAAACCTACACAACATACTAGTTAAACGCTTCAAGTCACGACCATTAGAAACATTCAACACATAATTCACAGGTTCAGTGTCATCACAACAGTGTTTGAACACGACTCAACTTCAACACTGTATGCAGAGGTCACAAAAATATATGCATCAGCAGACTCGCTCCTCTTCTTAACACAGGTTTTTTTTTTTTTTTTAACTGCACTCTGTTAAACGCACAGACAATATGGAGTTTGGGGACAGTTATGAAGAAAAAAATAGGAAAAAAGTAGAAAACAAGAGTTACACGTTTAAAATTGGACTTGTGCTTTGATACCATGTTAGGCTACGTTTGTAACTCCAAATCAAATTGTGGGTTTCATTAAGAGAGAATATGAATATATACAAGAAGAGAGAGATTATTCTCCCAAAGTCTCTTCGTCTTCCAACTTCCTTTATTTTGTTATTTACATAGGTTTTCCTAATCCCAAAGATTAGGTGTTAACAATAATAAGTAAGAAGAATAAAAATAATAACTCAATTCAATTCAACTAGTTATATTGCAACTTTTTTTTTATTAATAAAATTATAAAAAAAAATTAATGATGATGAGATGATGATGATTAACATCCATTAAGATGAATATGGCCTATTTGACCTTAAGAAAGTAAGAGATTAATTGAGATTTTGTAATATTTTATTTCTATAATCGAAAGGAAGGTAGAGAAGTGTTCCTAGATCACTATAGTGTTGCTGACTTAAAAAGTTAAGAAGGTTGGTAGTGTGGCAAAGATTTTGGAAATGAGATCATATGTGAGTAAGAGTCGAACAATCCAAGAGAAAGTGTTTTTCATCTTCAACCGTCTTAGTATCGTAAAGTTGAGAGACTCTTTCGTCCCATTAGAGGAAATTTCAGCCTAAAAGTGCCCATGAAATTTTCAAGTCATAATATGTAAACCAATCAAAATCCTTTAAATTTAAAAAGAGGTACATGTAAATATTTTGGAAGGAAAAGATGAAAAACTACTTTTTTTTTCATTGTATTTTTTGCTTATATTCTTGTAGGTTTACTCAAATTTCAAGTGTAGACACTCGTTGGATGTGGAATTTAATTATGCATCCAACGAGTGTCTACACTTTAACTTTGAGTAAACCTACAAGGAGATAAGCCAAAAGTACAATTAAAACAAGTAGTTTTCTTCTTTTCCCTCCAAAATTCATAACTCTTATTTTATTATTTTAACTATTATTTTATTATTTTTATTAGGAGGTCACTTTTAGGCTGAAATTTCCTCTAATTCAAAGTGTTTAGGTAATTGATCATGT
>APFE031118316.1:68516-143721 GCA_000404065.3 Pinus taeda | reverse complement strand
GGTACTGACTCTGATACCAATTGTTGGAAACATTGAGAGGGGGGGTGAATCAGTATCTATTTTCAATTGTTATTTTTACCAGTGAGATCACTTATATTTAGAACACAATGATAATAAGAATAAATGCTTTTATTAATTTCTTCTTTACAATAAATCAAGTACAATATATGTAGGGCTCCAACCCTAGATGAAGACACCGATCTTCAATCTCCCAGGCTCCAACCTGTAATATGTCAAGCACCGACTTGGACTTCCAAGGCTCCAACCTTGTCAATTTTGAGGCTCCAACCTCAAGGGCTACAACCCTATATCTGGTTCAAGCTCGACCTGGTTTCTTGAGAACTCTGATCCTCTAGGGCTCCAGCCCCTCCAAGGTACCAACTTTGTCTTTTTGAGGCTCCAACCCTTAATTTACTTCATCAAGATATATTTGGTTATCCTTCACGGCTCCCAATGCCTTCTTCAACGAGCCCTATCAATCTTCAGCTATCTTTTCACTTTAGTCTCCAGACTCTCCACGTCTCATCATTAATGACAACCTTGTTCTTCACATGAAGGTGTCACCACTGCTCTTCATGTTACCCAAACAAAACTTCCTCAAGGTCACCTCATGATGGCTTCAATGAATCATGGTCTTCAACGATCTCCACAAATCTTCAATATGCTGCTTCACAAAGTTCCCCAACTCTGCCTTATTCTGTTCTCAAGAGAAGGCTTCAACAAGCTCTATTTGTCCAATCCCAATAAATCAACACTTTGACCATGACAACTATGATAACTTTGACCACGACAACTTCAACATTGGTGGAACATTGGTTTAATTGTCTCAAGATAGTGTGTACTTTCAGAATCTTTTACAAAATGAGGGTGTTTACTTGGTTGTTGATTTATTAAGGTTTTCATTCAAGAAGTGACTAGCAAGAACATGTTTTGTAGATGACCTTTGTCCTCACTGTGGTGAGTTTGATACTATGCATCATTTATTTTGGAGCAGCAGGTATGTTCAGAATTGCTGGAATTTTGTTTGGGATACCTGGCTGCATATTTTCTTCAGAAAAATTTCTTGTAAATCAGCACTGATAGATGATGTTGATTCCATTAAAACTCTTCACTTCCAAGGTGATTGGCATTCTACTACTAGAGCTGTTTCATTGTATTTTTTGTGGAAGCTTCAATGTGAAACAGTTCTTAGTGGTAATGTCACATGTGTTTAACACTTTCTTCCTTAAGGGATGTGAGAGGTTGTGCAGTGGAAAATCTATAGGACCTAAAGGGCTTTTTCTTGGCCTTCAGGTAGTCTGCTGTTAGGTTGTATTTTGTGTACCATATTTTCTGTTAATATAAGAAGCATTTTTCATAAAAAAGGAAAGAAGAAAGAGTATGGTACTTGAACCCAACACTGCATTGATATGAGCTCAAATCTCTGAGTTTCTGGATAGAGACAATTTAACAAAGCCTGAAGTTAAATTGCTTTTGTTGCCACACAAGTGAATGGATAGCTCCCTGAATGTGTGGTCTTCAGGGAAAAATATATAAGAATTTGGATTGAAGGTGAACATTAAAAAGGGCACCGTTGAACTGCGGTAATGGACCAGTGAGAGGAGTTGGCACTCACACTTAGCCTTGGAAATTAGGTGTTCAGTGTTTTGTGTTTCATGTCAGGTTCAAATTTTCCCAGCTCCATAGTACTCGCACATTGCAGAATGTGCATAATGCACGGTAAATATTAAATATTCACTAAAATGTCACTTTTCCTAGAAATCCTCAGCTAACCTGCAAATAACATATATCATTGTATTCCCACCTGGGTGTAAGATAGTCAGAGCTTCCTAGAGTCCATGCAGGAAATCGAATGGGATGTAGACATTCCTGATCAACTAAGGCTTGTACAAAGAAAAAAAGAGGTGTTAAAGTGAGGACCAAGGAGGAGCAATGGAACTGTGACTGAAGTGGAATGAAACCACTATGGCATGTACAACTGCAAATCTGATATCATGAGCACTACATAGGGGTTTGGATGATCACAGAAGGGTATCATAAATTTCAGCAGATATGTAAACATATAATTCTCGCTTGAGTGCACTAGTGGACACTGCCAAATTTTATCTAGTATTGGTTTGACTACAAGCAGCTACAGATCTTATTCATACCTTTTTGATGAGGACAAAAACTACTCCATAATCAATAGCATGACTCAGTTCTTGGTTCTTGGTTCACTGCATGCAGTAGTGTAAACAAACATCAGCACAACACTTTGACGGAAGTCAAGGAGAGTAACTGGAAGTGGTGGGATTGAAAGTAGGCAAAGTTGTATATGGATACCAGTCCCTTAAAACTCTTGAAGATGGCAGCTAAGCGATGCTGACATTGTGGTGAAAATTTCTCTGGAAGATCTCATCAATGAAATTTGGCTTCTGCCAGATATGGAAAAGGGACCAATCTGAAACAAGATAATGAAACAAGTGGTTCATCCACATCCACCAGTACAAAACAGAACAGCATAGTGGGAAATATCGAAATGCAAAAAGTTGTTGGAGAGCACTCAAGTAAGATGAGGAAAAATATTGAATGCTGTGAAATCTCATTGCTGGCTCTCAATTTTAACATTGCAAGAATCTTTGCATATATGTCTCCATGTAAATTAACTTTTGGACTGAAAGTCATGGACATGATTGAAATGCCCTTCCCAGCCACTGGACCATTGCATCTTCAGTGCTTCACCAATGATATTTTACACAAGACGAACATGACAAAACATGGAAAAATAAGAAACAATTTCTGATAGAAAAAACATACAAAGTTGGTAAGGAGTGCCCAACTACCTTTGAACAACATTTTCCCCTCACCATCAAGTCCTAACAATATTTATAAATTTTAATATTCATAAACTTTGGGAAAATGAAAAATGTTTGAAACAAAAAAGATTATGTTTATATCTTATTAGTTAATCTTATAACAAAAAGTGACTGGATAATGTAGATTATGCCCATGCCATACATGAATGACACTAAATGCCCAGATTATCGAGCTGAACATTATGATACATTTGAAACCCAAGGTTAGCCAGTGTCATACTTTTATTCTAACAAAGATGAGTCATAACTGCACTGCATTGCAATCAGTAGACATAGGATACACATCCAATCCATTGTTGTCTTTCTTCCCAGAGTTGAGCTGAAGCTTAGACTGAATGAAGACAAGAGCTTCTGCCATCTTTGATCCCAGCTAGAAAATGGGTGTCTGTAGTCTAGAAAAATTCCCAAGGTAAAAGAGGAAATTAGGCATCAAAATCACGAAGTTTGCAAAATTAAGAGACTATGATAGTTCCCAAATTTGAAACAAGCTGCACGCTAAGAAACAGCCCAGTAATTCCAAGTGATGTTTATTGTCACTGTGAACACTAATTAGTTGGCCAATGGTCAATGATACATTTTATTAAATTCATAAATTCCCTGTTTTAGTCTGTTCTGAAACTATTAGAAATTCCAGAAGCTGAATCATTTTCCCTTTAATCATGATTTATGTGGCCAAGCTCGCTTCTCAGTTGTTGACTAGAGAGGTTTGGCAATGTTTTTAACAAGCCAAAGGTTTCACCTCATATTTTCCACATTGATAAAACTGTGTCATATGATGAAATCATTTCTAAATTGGAGATCAAATTTTAGCACAGATGGATATTGAATTCTCTCCTTGCTGCCATTTTCAAGTCTGAGATTTCTATGTTGTCTTACAATACATTAGGGCAGAATGTATCTAGTTCCTGCTTTATTCAATCTATTTACATGAGTATTGTTCTGAATTTACATCTTGGGATGTGTTTCAGGTTGATGAAAATGTGGGATAAAATGGGGCAATGCCATGAATTTCAGTATCAGATCATCAAAGATGCAAATATTTCTGGCCGCCTTGCTGATAGTGTAATATTCAACGATTCATATCGACAGGCAACCATTCATCTTGAAAAGGAGCTACAAAATTGGCAATCACGTTTCATGGATTGGATGGGTTTTCAAAAGGCTTATGTCCTTGCACTGCATGGATGGCTTCTGAAGTGCATCAAGCTTCCTGAACAATCCACAAGGGGAAGGCAAGTGCAATTCTCACCCCACAAAGCTGGTGCTCCACTTGTAGTTATTATCTGCAGTGATTGGAGTAGAGAATTTGAAAATCTAAAGCGAGAAGTTGATGTTGTTGAGGCAATTAAAACTTTAGTTGGAAATTTACAAGCAATTTCAGCACATTGGGATGAGAATCAGAATGGAAAAGATCTTGACAGAAAGGTATCAATACGGAGGGTGGGGAGTAGGATACTTGACACCCAAGGTCCACCACTTGATAATAAAAAGTCAAATTCCTCAAGAGCTGGTAATTCCATTGCAGATGACAAAAACTTATCTGATTCACTTAGAAAACAAGCAGAGGCAGGGTATCATAAGGTTATGCAGCAAACTCATGTTGACTACTTGAAGAAATTACAGAAAGGTTTAGAAAAAATATTTGAGCGTCTGTTTGATCTTGCTTATAAATCCCACAAAATCTGCAAAGACCTGCACGAAAATAGTGGAAGGGCACATTTTCCATCTGAGAATGGCAGGAGGTCATATAGCTAAGATATTTGAAGGTCATGGCATACCTTTGTAATTGGAATGCTGGAGAGTACTTTATTTGAAAATCTGTACTTTTCTGGAAACCTCAAATATACATAAGAAATTAGAATTGTAATTTGTATTTAGTTCTTAGTACTTTCCACCAAGAGAAATGGGGGAGCTATGTGTTTACCAAGACAAGGCACAGAATGATATAATGGAGCAACTTGAAATTGTACAAAATTTGTGGAAGACACTGAGGTCTGAGATTGCAAATGATGCAAGACTTTGTGGGTTTAAGTTTTGCACAATTCCTTCTTCACCTTCGTACAACAGATGGATTCACAGGACTATTTCACCCACATGGCAATATGTCAGAGGTTCAGTGGCTTAGATGTTTGGTCAATGAAATGTAGGAATTTACCATGAAGCAGATCATGTCAGTGTGCAAATTGTAAGTAAGAGTGTGGGTTTGTGAAATCTCATGTCAGAGTCTTATCTGCTAATGACCTATGCCTGTTAAAAGATATTCAGCACAAACTAGCAGGCAGGAGAGATTTCCAAGTACTGCTTAGGATCTTGTAGTAAGTAGGATTTGGCCAAAGCTATGCCTTTCCTTTGGAATTGGATATTGTTTTCTTTATTCCCCAAGTTCTAGAGCATAAGTAGCAATTTCATCTATGAGCCATAACCAGAGAGTCAATAAAGACTTGTAATAAATTTCTTTAGTGCATCATGTCTGAATATTCTCTGCTCATGTGATTCTTAGATAAAGTTCACCCTTAGGTGAAGATTGAGTACAGTTCTCTCCATTTTGTAACTTGTGGGCTGTCAGTATTTCGACCAAATTATTCAAATTTGTATGAATAAGCAAATTTTAGTACACTGGCTTGGCTGAATGCAAAACATTATTATTGAAGTTCCATTTATTTGAAATGGTAAACTTCAGGAGTTATGAATGAGAAGAATCAGAAGGATCATCTAAGCATAGAGCAGCTCCCTCTGAATTGGACATTTCATTATGGGATCTAAAGCATTTTGTCGTGTTAACATGTGGATGATTAATGATTAAATATATCCAACAAGTGGGGAATGCCAGATGTGATCCTTGGATTATTTTGTTTGAAGTGATGGCGGAAGATGCTAGTAGAAAAATAGTTCTACATGACAATTACGTTATGGACCCCTTTTGTAAAGGTAGCACAGTGAAACAAAATAGAAGTCACAAAAGGCAGAAGCTGTGTTGGACAGTTTTTCAGAGATGGTATCTCAGGCTTCTGTGGTCTGTTAAATTGTCCATAGATTCTTCAACAAGGAACCGTGTCAGTGGTATGTTGTGTCAGTGTTTCGAACCTGTGTTCGAAATGCTGATACAATATACCATTGACGCCGTTCCTCATGAAGAATCTGTGGACAAGTCCTAAGATGTTATGCATAATTGATTAAATATCCGGACAATTTGTAGCTTTTTTAACTCCCACATATCAATAGCTTTTTCCATGAGAGGTTCTAATCTCACGATAATGGCTGGTTTGCACCTGTAAGGGGTGGCCAAAAGGCAGTAGAACCATCATGGCCATTAAGTGGGGCTGCGGCCTCACACTCCTTAGGTCGGAAAAACTGGAAATGGTATCCACCTTCAGGTGATATCTTAGATTTCTGGCATTAAGGATCACGCATTATTCATCTGGAGTCTTCGGGATTAAATATCAAGAAATTTAGCCTTGTACATCTTCTAGTGAACAACAAGAACTGGAAGAATGCTATCTCCAAAAAGAGTCTTCTACCAGCATAGAGTTTGCACATGAAACTGATATTTATCAATTGAAGGCAAGAGCAACAACGGGACTCTGGAGATCATTGTTAAGATAAAAATCTTCAGCCTTTTAGTTTTGTACTATATTTGCAAACTTTTGTATGAGAGTCGGTTTCCTTCAGCCGTTTGAATGGTTTTTAAGTGGTTAGTCTAATGCCATTTTGTAATACCTTTTGGTTAATAGAGTTTTTTCCTCTTTCTAAACAAAAAATCAGGTATAAGGAAACTAGGCAACCTTCCTAGAATGTGAAACAGCCCACAAACCCCAACTTGTAAGTCAACTTGGGGAACCTAGGGCCAAGATGTCCGAAGACGGGTGCCTACCCTCTCAGTGACGCTATGACAGAACAACATGGTCATTTTCCTCTAATTGACCATAGAATATCATTTACATGAATTAAACCTGGAAGGAGAGAAACGAACTTCAAGTAATCATCCAGATTATCCCTGTTGACTAATAAAATTTCATCTTCACAGAAATAGTTGCGTTCATTGAAGGCCCAGAAAGGTCTATAACTGTGGGGCATTACCAAAATAAATGCAAAATACTTTCCTACTCATGAAAGATGTTTCATTCAGCAACTGGACTTTTGGAGATCAATCTCAAGATAATTTCTTTTGATTTCTAGTTTTATACTATGTTTGCGAGCTTTTATATGACAGTTTTCTTCTGCAGTTTTCAGGGTGTTCTGTAGACAGTAGACTTCCTCTCTCTAATTCATTTTGGTCAATAAAATTTTATGTTCACAGGGATGGTTCTTAAAGACCCAGGTTGGTCCAAGTTCAGGGACAAAGGTTTCATTCACGTTAATTGTCTACTCTTACAACATTAACCCAACCAGAAGATAACGTTCTGTTTTTTCCGTTTGACTGGAAACGCCCCAGGAGCATCCCTGAAACACTCTTCGACGTTTAAGAACTGGATTTGAAATTGCCTTCAAAACGCCAGTGAAACATTCCCTCCTGTATCCATTTTGTGCAATGGCGTTTTGAATTTCAGTTAGACCAAAAACGACATTCCGGCCCCCTCCTGAACTGTTGTGCGACATTCTGAAACGTTTCGAGTGCACGAACCCATGTTTCTTAAAAACAACAAAGCAAATGCCCCACAAGCGCCCCCACCCATTACATTATCGAATTAAAAAGACTGGACCATAGCCCTAAAATAAATGAACCGTGTTGGGCCTTTCTCAAAGCACCCCAATACTCATACTCAGAGAATTTGTCATTGGGTGTTATTGTTGCAGTGGAGAGTTGCGGACGCTTGAATTTGGCACATTTGTATTTTGTTTTCTCTGTCTTTTCGATGTATGGTTGTTTATTTATTTTAAGGTAACTTAGTTTTTAACTGCGCCTAAACTAGTTACGGATTAGTTTTTAGCGTAGATTCATTTTGATTCTACACATTAGTTTTAGCAGAGCAGAGATTCATCTCGATTCTAACTAGAGATGAATAGTTAGATGAAACTAGAGACCAGAGGAACCAAATTTTGAATATTTCAAAATGTCGATACATTTTTTTTTTCATGCATAAAAATTGTGCAGGAAAATATTTGATTTCCATTAAATAATTTATATATAGTTTACAGTGAGAAAATTTACAATAACTCTCTAATCTTCAAAATAGAGGACAATTATCATTGATTGCTATTTGACAATGCACACTAATTTATTATTATTATTTAAGGAAAACTACACTTGGAATTATCCACTAATTTATCATCATTATTCAAGGAAAACCATACCACTTGGAATTACACATTGGTGGTTTGTAAGAGGCAGGGTTTTTGGGTAGTTAACCTGTTTTTTTATGTCCAAAAAAACATGAAGTCTTAGCCAAACAAAAATAATTTTAAAGCACATTGCAAGCCCGATATATATATTTCACATGTTTGTACATAATAATATTACTTATTTATACAAATTATATGGAAATATGTTTTTTTTTAAAATTAAAACTGATATATACATATATACAATTTTTTTTCTTTAAAATGTTTAATAATTTATTTTTTCATAAAATTATTATAAGTATTAAATTTCTACATGGTTATTAATTAAATTCAAATATCTAATTAAGAATATGAATTATTATTTTAATATAATAAATTCAAATATCTAATTAAGAATATGAATTATTATTTTAATTATGTATGATAACATAAATTTTTATTTATAGTGTTATATAATATATATATATATATATTATCTTTCTGTATATAAAAATATTTTTATTTTTAATTATATGTTTGAAATATCATAATTATAAATATCAATCATTTGTTGAATTGAGGCTTTTGTGGTCCAAAACATTTTAAAGAAGAGTTTTGGGGTAAATCACATGTAGAAAACCGAACCAACCAGTGTGGGTGGTTAAGACAAGTTGAAGAGTTAGATCATGACTACATATTAAATAGGGAGAGTAGATCTTTCAAATGGCTAGGTGTGATCATTAACGACTATAAAAAACGGCTAGATTATATAATAATATTATAATGTTAATTATGGGTTAATAAGTCAAAAGGAAATAACTCATAGTAATAATATAATATCATAGTATCTAATTTTCTTCTTAATAAATAATTCAATAATTTATATATTATAATATATTATATATTTGAATCTTATTCTATTTCATTTTATTTATAAATTTTATTTGGTTATTAATTTATTTAATCAATTTAAATCCAATAGGGATAAGATATAGTCAATTTAGGTCCAGTAAAGGGTTTTTTGTTTTTGTTTTTTCTCTTAAATATAACTAATAATCGAATGGAATTAATAAATTATTATTAAATATTAGTTAAAAGGTAAGGGTAAAAGCTTAATATCAAAATTATAAGCAAAGCCATCTAATGGATCTAGGGATGTTAGTACAAGCCCGAATTGATAATATTAAGATATTATTGATATGGTATTAGTAATAAAAATATTAGAATGAGAGACAAAATTCTAAATACAAGGTGGTCAAGAATAAGACAATTAATAAAATAAGTTAACCAAAAGGAGAAACCTTACGAGGAAAGAAAAGTCAAGACACAAAGGAGAAGGAAACAGGATAAAACGGGAAAATATGGGGAAACCTAGAAAGCTAGAAAATGTCAAAAAAGGATGGGGGGAAGGGGAAGGCAAGACTAGAAAGAAAGGGCAGGGATCCAACAACTACTGATCTTCCAACCATCATTTCTATTGAAATTTTTTGGTCTTCTTTCAATTTCAATAGCTTCCCTGAATTTACGGTGATGGAACTGTGCAACCTTGGCAATAACCTTGGCCTCCTCAATACAAACATGATGCTTGGTCTTTTCCGGATGCTCTGCTAACGCTGAAGACTTGGTTCTCCTTTGCCTTAGGTCTGCTGCATGTTCGTTGATTCTTTGATAGATGGAGCGCCCTGTTTCCCCGATATAGGGGGTCCCACAAGAACAAGGAATCATGTAGACACCCTTCATGTCCTTAGGGTTAACATGATCTTTCACCGATTGGAGGGATTTACAAATGGTGTTGAGGGGCTTAAAGATTGAGGGAATATTATACTTCTTAAGAATCCGAGCAATCTTGTCTGTGGTTTCCTGGACATAGGGAAGATGGACACTTAGGAGACGCTCTTTAGGTTCTTTTTTATTCATTGAATTCTTGGAGGCTTTAAGGAAAGCCTTCGGACCAAGGCGTCTACTATAGCTGTTCTCCACAAAGACATTAAGGAGACGGGATTTCTCCTTATTGAAGCTCTTATTATCAAAAATCTTAAGGGCACGAGTAGCGAGGGTGTTAAGAACACCTAATTTTTGAGTGGGGAAATGATGGGAATTGGTATGAAGATACTGCTCAGTATGCGTTTTCTTCCGAAACACTGAGTGGGAGAGGGAACCATCATTATTGTTAGAGATAAGAATATCAAGGAAAGGGAGGAAACCTTGTGCAGGGCACTATTAGGCAAGATTGTGAAGGACACTATTAGGCAGATTTGTGCTGTCGTCCTTAGGAAGGCTAAACCCCCTCAGAAGAACCTCAACAATGAGGAATTCTTTGCCCTCAAATCCTTAAACCAAAACAAAGATATCGTTGTTCTGAAGGCTGACAAAGGAGGTGCTGCTGTCATCCTTAACAGGGATGATTACCGCAAGAAGATGTTAAGATCATCTCTACAATAGTGGCAGTTAGAAAACGCTGCCCAAGAACCCTCTAAAGAAAATTTTTAGGGCTGTTGCTCTTGCCATCAAGTCCAATAGCTTTGTGAGTTCCCTATGCCATAAACTCATTGAGAGAAGTCCCATTACTCCTAGGATCTATGGGTTGCCAAAGATTCACAAAGAAGGGGCTCCCCTGAGGCATATTGTCAACACCATTGGTGGTCCGACCTACCTTCTAGCTAAGTTCCTTGCCCTTAAGCTAAAGCCCTTAGTTGGCCGTACAAAGTCCTTCGTAAAAGACTCAACATCCTTCATTAAAGAGCTTAAGGACATAAAGCTTGACCCTGAGGACATTCTTGTCAGCTTTGATGTGGTCTCCCTTTACACTTGTATCCCTATAAAGGAGGCCTTGAAAGTGATCTATCGCCTAACAGATCCTGATACTGCTAAACTAGTTGAGATCTGTCTCACTTCCACTTTTTTTTTTTTGTTTCGAGGGTGAGTTCTTTGAACAGACCTATGGTGTTGCCATGGGCTCACCCTTATCCCCTATTGTTGCAAATCTTTTTATGGAAGATTTCGAAGCCAAAGCTTTAGCCTTGGCCCATCTCCTACCCAAGTTGTGGAAAAGGTATGTAGATGACACTAATTTCATCTCGTCCCATGGCCAAGAGGAGTTGGATCCCTTCTTCAATCACTTCAACTGTCAATCCTTTGCCATTAAGTTCACCATGGAAAAAGAAGTCAATGGTTGCCTCCCTTTCCTTGATATTCTTATCTCTAAGAGTAATGACGGTTCCCTCTCCCACTCAGTGTTTCGGAAGAAAACGCATACTGAGCTGTATCTTCATGCCAATTCCCATCATTTCCCTGTTCAAAAATTGGGTGTTCTTAACACCCTCGTTACTCGTGCCCTTAGGATTTCTAATAATAAGATCTTCGATAAGGAGAAATCCCATCTCCTTAATGTCTTTGTGGAGAACGACTATAGTAGACGCCTTGGTCAGAAGGCTTTCCTTAAAGCCTCCAAGAATTCAGTGATTAAAAAAGAACTTAAAGAGCGTCTCCTAGGTGTCCATCTTCCCTATGTCCAGGGAACCATAGACAAGATTGCTCAGATTCTTAAGAAGTATAATATTCCCTCGACCTTTAGGCCCCTCAACACCATTTGTAAATCCCTCTGATCGGTGAAGCACCTTGTTGACCCTAAGGACATGAAGAGTGTCTACATGATTCCTTGTTCTTGTGGGACCTCCTATATCGGGGAAAGATGGCACTCCATCCATCAAAGGATCAACAAACATGCAACAGACCTAAGGCACAGGAGAACCAAGTCTTCAGCGTTAGCAGAGCATGCGGAAAAGACCAAGCATCATGTTTGTATTGAGGAGGCTAAGGTTATTGCCAAGGTTGTGTAGTCCCATCACCGTAAATTCAGGGAAGCTATTGAAATTGAAAGAAGGCCAAACAATCTCAATAGAGATGATGGCTGGAAGATCAATAGTTGCTGGATCCCTGCCCTTTCTTCCTAGTCTTGCCTTCCCCTGCGCCCCCCCCTTCATTTTTTGACCTTTTCTAGCTTTCTAGGTTTCCCCGTTTTATCTCGTTTCCTTCTCCTTTGTGCCTTGAATTTTCTTTCCTCCTAAGGTTTCTCCTTTTGGTTAATTTATTTCATTAATTGTCCTATTCTTGACGACCTTGTATTTAGAATTTGTCTCTCGTTCTAATATTTTTATTACTAATACCATATCAATAATATCTTAATATTATCTATGCGGGTTTGTACTAACATCCCTAGAGACCTTGTATTTAGAATTTGTCTCTCGTTCTAATATTTTTATTACTAATACCATATCAATAATATCTTAATATTATCTATGCGGGTTTGTACTAACATCCCTAGATCCATTAGATGGATTTGCTTATAATTTTGATATTAAGCTTTTACCCTTACCTTTTAACTAATATTTAATAATAATTTATTAATTCTATTCGATTAAAAAAAACAACCTTTACTTTACCTAGATTGAATATATCTTATCCCTATTGGATTTAAATTGATTAAATAAATTAAGTTAGTAACCAAATGAAATATATAAATAAAATGAAATAGAATAAGATGCAAATATATATTATTATAATATATAAATGATTGAATTATTTATTAAGAAGAAAATTAGTTATTATTACTATGTATTACTTTTTGACTTATTAACCCATAATTAACATTATAATATTATTATATAATCTAGCAGTTTTTTATAGCCGTTAATGGTCACACCTAGCCATGGTCACACCTAGCAGTTTGGAAGATCTGCTCTCCCTATTTAATATGCTATTTAATATGTTACCATGATTTGACTCTTCAACTTATCTTGAAGATGAACCACACTAGTTGGTTCGAAATGCGTCTACAAAGGTTTTTTACATGTGATTTATGATTTAAATTCATTATTTAATTTCTTTGAGATTTTTTTTATTAATAAAAATAAAATTACAATGTAATAAATTAAATTAAATTTATCATTTTTAATTAAGTCTATATTATATTTTATTTAATATATTATTACATATTTTTTTTTCTATTGACTAAAGTATTTATTAACTAAACATCTCTATGCTAAATTTGGAATATATATATATATATATATATAGAATCGATTCCACATGGGTAGCTCAGTGGCAATGGCCGTGAAATGAAGTCTCACCGAACCGGAAGTCTTGGGTTCAAATCTGTCTTCCGTGAATGATGTATCCAGTCCTGCCTTCTGAGAAGTCCGCGAAGTCTGGGTTCAAATCTTTGGTTACCTTTCCCCTGTTGAGGGGTACTTAATGGACATGTAAAATCGGAGAGTCCCGCCCCAGCCTACAATATATAATATATAATATAATAATAATATAAATAGCAGATGAAATTTATTTGAGATTTACCCAAAATATTAACTATATTAATTTTTATCTTGTTTTCTCGTCTTTATTTTTATATGCCTCAGGGGCTTTATAAAATTTTAGATTTTTTTTTGGGATTTTAGTTATATATGGTAAAAAACTTTATAATAATTTTTTTTTAAAATAATATTTAGATAAAAATAATTTAAAATTAATAAAATTATAACAAAGCTTCTTACCCGTGCATGCAACTAAAATCCAAACTTTATAAAGCATTTGAACATTAAAAATGAAGACACTATCCTCGTGGATCTCTAGAAACAAGGACTAACATGGTATCAAGATATTGTTTTTGGGTAAATACTAAATAAATTTAATCTCTATTATATAGATATATATTTTGATACCATGTTAATATTTGTTTATAGAAGATAGTGTTTTTATTTTTAATTTGTTTATAGAAGATAGTGTTTTTATTTTTAATGTTCAAATTTTTTATAAGGTTTTATATTTTTTTAGATTTTATTTGTATATATGGAAAAAACAAATTAAAATAATATTACAACTAATTAGTGGTTTGATTATGCAAGATAATTTTATGAAAAATAAGTAGAGGTTGAACCTTCTTTCAGGATTAACACAACTACAAAGTTTTTCACATTACTAGAAATGGAGGCAGGAATTAAAAATTTGAAAAGAAGGAAGACAAAATATTTGGTTGAACTTCAAGCATAATATTTAAAGTGGGGAATGAGCATTTTGACACCACATATCATGGAAATATTCAACAATGTCATTCGACAAAGATTCCCAAGAGATTGAACAATTAGTCTAGCAATATCCCTTTGTAAAAGTGGAGACATTAATAATCCTTCCAACTATAGAACCATCATGATCAATTGTTTGTTTGCAAAACTTTTCAACAACATGGTAGAAAATATAATCAGTGAGTGGGTAGAAGTAAAAGAAAATAGGGCAATAGAGCAAGCAGGTTTTAGGTTGAAGCATTCTACAGTAGATCATGGTATCACACTGAGACACAGTATTGAAAAGATTTGAGGGGACAAAGAAGTATTTTGTTGCTTAGTTGACTTCAAAAAGGCATTTGACATGGTCCCTAGAGATAAGTTGTGGTGTAGAATGGAAGAACTTAAAATTCCTTTGCAATATAGAGTTGTTGTCCATAGGCTTTATCAAGTGGTGAAATTCAAAATTAGAACTTCAGCAAGCATTTTAGAGTTTTAGAAGTGACATTGGAGTCAAGCAAGATTTCCCTTTATCCCCTACCCTTTTTGGTTTATATATTGACAAATTGGAAGAGTGGCTAAATATGCAAGGTGGAGATGGTGTTCGATTGGGGTAGTTTGTGATAAAGCTTTTTTTATATGTTGATGATCTTGTATTGATTGCTAAATCAACCCATAGATTGCAGATGCACCTATATGCCCTTTAAGCATTTTTGTAAAGTAGTGGGGATGCAAGTTAATACCAGTAAAACCAAAATAATGTTTTTGTCTAATAAAAGGAAGCAAAGCCAACATACATTCTTCTTTGAAGGCAACATTCTTCAAGAAGTAATTGAATACAAGTACCTCGAGATCGATTTCAACAAGAAGCTTAATTGGGAGGACTGTAGAAAGAAGAGAATTTTAGGAGGGTGGAAAGCATTATATGCACTTCAAAACAGATGTAGAGAGAGACAAAGTTATGCGATTGGAAAACGATTAATGTGGTTTTTATACTTCTAGTTTGTTCAGTGATATTATATGGGTGTGAACTGTGGGCTAGCAACATCCCTGTTTCAAAATGGAAACAAATTGAGAAAATCCAAAAATGCTTGATCATGAACAAGTTCAAAATAAAAGTTTGGTTCCTTATGAGATATTGTCGGTTGAAACAGGAGCAACTCCCATCAAAGCAATTGTTATGATGTGTCTTATAAGGTATCTAAAAAGAATTGATCAAATGAGAGTAGGTAGATAACTGAAAGTTATTTTCAATAAAGGCATGAATGGAATAAAGAAATCATGGATGAGACAAAACAACAAATGGATACAAAAATGAAATATTTACCTCAATCCATGTCACACAAATAACAAAGAGTTAAAGAATTTTCTATGGAGAAGTTCCGTAACTGTATATGGGGAAAATAGTTGGGTAGAAAGAAGAAGTACTATGTTCAGGTATTCAACTCCACTTGCTATCTCCAACAAAAAGAGTACATTGGAGCCATCATTCCGTGGAGAACAAATATTTTTATTGCTCAATTAAGAACTAACTCACATCAACTTCGGTGTGAAACGAGACGGTGGAAGAGCCCTATAGAAGCTTGGGAAGAACAGGTGTGTACTTTCTGCACTTTTGGGGTAGTGGAATTGGAAAATAATTTCGTTTTGAAATGTGCTCTTTTAGAGACATTAAAGACAATTATGGCAGTATGTTAGCATCAATTCCTTGGCATTATTTTTCAGTGATGAACCCGTTAAAAAGGTGGATCAGCTCATCATCAAGTTGAGTAAAAAAATGATTGAATTACAAAAGGGGAAAAAAACAAGACACAAATAATCCCATAAACTATTTTTAATCCCGAAAATATTAAAATATCATTTATTCATTCAACATGATTTTTTTTTAATTATAATTTTCTTAATTTTAAATAAATAGTATGTTTTTTTTTTTAAATATAATATTACCATATAAAATGCAAAAACTATATTTGAACTACGATATCTTAAAAACAAACCTTAAAATTTAACCCGGAACGAGTGCATCTTATCGAGACTTAAAAATTTAAACCTTACTCGAGGTTAGTTAAAGGAATCTGTTCGAATGCGGTAAGCTACTTACATTTTATTGTTTACTCTAATTATGGAAGGGCATGCTTGTTGTGTCATGATAGAAGGAAGGTTTTAGCTATATATATATTAATTATTTGATGAGGGAGAGCATTTTTGTTGGAGTTTTATACTGCACTTGTTATTTGGTTATGGATATGCACATTGTTGATTAAGGTTATAATAGATTATTTTATTATTTCTAAGTACATATTTTTGTAGAAAAATGATAGGAAATATGAATTTTAATAGTTGTGGAATTAATTTTAAAGTATATGTTATAAATATTATTAATTATTTATTTATATTGATATATTTATATAACCGAAATTTTGTGAGAAGGGGAAGATGTTTGTAATGAATAAAGTTCGTAAATACAATGGAATACTTGGAAAATTTTGTAATATAAGAATATCCATTATGAGACATATAATATATTATATAAGAATATTTGAATACAAGTGAGATGATTATAATTAAGGGTGAGAGCCCATTTACGAAAAGTCATATCTTTAGAGACATGCCTATTTACTAGTAAATATTAGTTAATTAATTATTATTATTTGTATATATTTTATTCACAACAATGTTAAGCATAAGGAATATGCTTGCTTACCTGTGGTCATATCATAATACCTTGTAGTTTCAAAGACAATGAATTTGTTGTTTCCAAGACAATGGATTTGCTAGCTTCTACCTTTGCCCGTCTTTGCATTGAAGTTGCTTTGAGCAAATTTTTTTTGAGAAAATAATTTGAAGTTTGAAGGCCATAATGTTGAAAAGTGTAACTAGGTCTGGTCTTCATAATTGTCATTGTACTTATATCATTGTGTATTTCATGTAAAAAGCAAAAGAAGAAAATAAATATTATTCTTCAAGCATGAGTTTCATGCTCAAGTCAATTTGAAAGTTAGGTCAAGCATGTTCTTCATGCTTCTAGGTTTTCTTGAGTCAAATTTCTATGTGGACCTTTTGTAAAAAAAAAATAGTTTTAAATGTTTTTGGAAAATTCATCTCAAGAAGCAAAGTCGGCCCTCCTAGATGTCAAGTTGGCTCAATGAAAGGACATGTCTTTTCACAAGTCAAACAACTTAATATTTCCATACATCCTCGTTCCAATCGGCCAACAATTCAGTACTTCTCTGATGGGTTATAATTTGAGATGATACGAAGTTTTCATGTGACTTGAGCGCTGAAATAATGCCAACTTCTAGAGGTTAAATTATGTAATTGATGCAAGCTTCTTGGGCTACTAAAGACCCAAAACAATGCAAATTTCCTAGGCTACAAAAGATCTGAAACTAGTGCAAATTTACTATGGATTTTGGAGGGCTTGACTTGGCTTCTTGAAATATGGATTTGGGTCTTGGATTTCTCACTAGGTTGGAGCCTATATCTTGTGTTCATCGTTTTTTTGAGATCTTCATGTTTATTTTTTGGTAATAATTTGATGAAAGAAACATAATAAAAATTAATAAGAAGCCAACAAATTTCACGAATAATTACCGTGTTAAGAGAAATCAAACCCTAATTGGTTCCTTAGTTATTTCTCAATACATAGTTGGGCCCAAGTGTTGGTCTTAAAATATGCAATTGCAGTCAAATTCCACTTTAGACAACTCACCTAATGGAGATACTGATTGCATTGAATTCCTCTTTTCGAGAGGACCAAGATTGACCTAAAGATCACTGAAAACAGATAAGGGAAAGTGTATTTATGAAGAAAATCCCACACGTGCATATTTGACATGGTTAGCCCTAAAGCAAAGTGGACACCCCTTGGAAGGCTATAAATACAAGTGACCTATACCTCATTTGGACACCATCATGAGACACTCTTTTATCTTGGTTTTTGGATCGCAAAGGTTTGAGGCTCGTTCGCGGAGGAACAAGTTCGCTCTAAGGTGAAATTGCAGGGTCCGAAACTCATATATCAGTTTTAGGGTTCTGGGCCACAGTCGCAGGCACAACACAGGACGTAGTCGACTACATTCGCTCACACAGAAGCTCATCCATGTGACTAGAGCCTTCCAGTCACACAAACAACTCTCCATCCATGCGACTGGGAGTTAGGGTTTCAGAATCATAGTCGCTTGCTTCCTTCATATCAGATTCGACCCTAGTTGTTCGCATGTTTTGCTTAAGAGTGTGACTGGCTTGCTATAGTTTCTCAGATGACTCCTTCGTGCGTTTAGGATTTAAATTATGGAATCTCAGTTGTCCAAAGATTTCGCTCAGTGACCGCAGGATTGGGCAACTGACTGTAGACAATGACAATGCATTACACACTTCAAAATCATATTTTTTTTTGAGTATAAGCTTTGTTCGGTTCATTTATGGATGTTGTAGTTATTTTTGCTGGTTAGTTGCATCGATAAAGATTGGATCACTGTACTCCTTTTGTTGAATCATTGGATGACAATCTAAGAGGAAGAAGAATTTGAAAGGGTTTTCCCCATAGTGGGTTTTGCCCTGGCCTCCGACCAATCCTGGTGTCTCTATGTGTGAATGATTTTCTTCTATTGTTCCTTTATGTTCCGTTGCATTGATGATGATGATATTGTTCTTTCTATATAGTTGCATATGCTGCTGAATAATGATGTAAATCTAAATAATGTTATGATGTTATGGGGTGAACTTAATGTGTTAATGAAGCAATGAAATTATTAAAGCAAAGAACAATAAGCCCTATGAAAAATTAACATGGTTTCAGAGTTGGGCTGAAGAAAAGTCATGGAGATCACCCCTATGATGACACCATTGATGGAAGCTAGAAGAAGATGGTAGAGACCTAAAATAATTCTAGGGTTTGAAGAAAACCTTAGGTAATTTGTGTATTATGGTTTGATGGATATTATGAGGTTAGGGTTTGAGAAACCCTGGTTTATGGAAAAGATATGAGATATGATCTAGCATGGTCAATGTGGAGATGTTCAAGTACTTGTATCATATTTGATGAAGCCCTAGATGGGATAGTCTCTAGTAGGCTTAGTTGTTGATAAAGTTGGTTGAAATAGTGAAGACAACATTGTCATATGGACAATGGACAGTGATGGATCTTGAAGGTTGATTCAAGAGAGAGATGATCACCTCTCATTGAAGATAAGTATTTTTCATGCTCCTTTATGTCCTTACTTTTCTTTAAACTTATGGATATGATTATTGTTTTGATCATTACTTCCTGCATGTATATTTGATGCCTCTAACTTCTTGATGAGATATGATAAGTGGATCCTTCTCGAGGATCATGACTAGTGCAAGAAGAGGGATCTAATGAAAATGTGACAAAGTGCTACAAGTTGCCTATGTAAAATAAGAAGGTGCACATGTATTTGAATACTACAAGGTATGCATGGTATATTTGTTCAATGGTATGTTTCAGCTGCAATATTGATGACAAGGTCAGCCCTAAGGTATGATGATAATGTCTCCTTCACAAATGGCTCATGCATATGAAAATGATTTGGATTCATGGCTCTTTTGATGAAATGATGCACTTGGCATTGAACAAGTATCTTACCTTTTAGAATTGATGAATTTCTTGATTCTATGAAGCTTCTTAATATTGATCTTTGATATATTCGTATACTTGATGTTTGGCTAACATCTATCATTTTGGATATATTGATCCCTTGAAGAAGGCTAGCACCTTGATTCTAGTAGATGGCAACATGATACTATTGATATTGTGTGTGTAAAAAGCATGGTAGCCATGATGATAGAAGTGTAACAATGAGATCAAGTTGTGATCGTGATGTTGTGATCATGATTCTTGAAGTGAATTCACTGATGCTAACATATATGACCATGATGAATACATGATATAGTTTGAATTTATGATCTAACATATCTGTTGGTGCATAACAATATTATAGATAGGTTTATGACTTGAATAAAGATAATTAAAGTGGCTTCCCATTCAGAGGGAGAATCTCTTCATAAGATCCTTACTCCTATTATATGTATAAAAGATTGTTTTTGCTAAAATATGATTTATGGGTATGAATAGACAAATATCTGATATTGTTGCTCGGCAACAAATTTCTGACCTGAGAAGAGAGAGTTTTCCCCTACTCTAAGTCTCAATTGCATGAAAGCAAGCTTACGGGTGTGATTGTAGGCTTCCAATTGCACACAAGGAAGGCCTATGGGTGCGACTATACCTGCTGGTCACAAAAATAAAGTTTTTTGCATGAAATCAAATGTTCACCTAAAGTATGTCAGTCCTACAAACATGGAGCAGAATCAAAAGGGTCCATGAGTAGGGAAGTTTGGATGTTTTACTGTAATGTGAATATGTTGATTGAGCTTGTGTTTGCAGGTGACCGGGATATGCATATAGATATCTCATTATGATTTAATCATTGAATTTTTTGTTGCAAGAGTTTGACATGATTTGAATGATTGATATAGATGAGTAGTGTTTGAAGCTTTGACATGATGTCTGATAATAATGTAGAGCTTTGAATTGATGTTGAGATATGTTTTGGGACTATAGATCTCTCTATGATAATGAATTTGGATTTGACCTAATGCTTAATGATTTGATTTGACGACTGATGATTTTCCTTGATGAAAATGCTGTGTGGGCATAGTGACTTTCAGTGACTAATATGGGTATCCGATAATGGTTTTGTATTGGCCTCCTTGATTGAAGTATTGACAATTGTGATTCAGTATGAAGATGAAACCTGCATGAATTATTCTTAGTATACACATTTGAGTCTAGTGACTTATGTTATGACCATGAGGATGACTTGATGAAATTTGGTTTAATATTTCTTATGACCACTGGTTGGCATGATAATAGATGAAGTCATGACTTGATGAAAGCTCTACCTATCACCTAGTCTAAAGAACTTGATACAAATGATATTAATGAGTTTGATATTAGTTTTGATCTGACAACATTTATTTGTATAAGGCTAAGCATATTGCTTGGGTAAAGTGTTATGTTTGCAGAAAGATTTGTATGACACAAGCTCCCCGATCCAGATATGTCCGCATTCACAGTTATCTAGTGAAGCCAAGAAGATGTGTTGATCCAAACCTCTACTTCAAAAGTGGACTAAGGTATGAATTTGATTTTGAATTTGGTTTTATATACTGATGGTCTGTTCTTGACTGGAAATGAGCTGTCGATGATCAAAGTAAGAGGGAGATGGATTTTGAAGCTCAAAATAACGAATGATGGCATGATGAATCAATTTTTGAAGTTGAGAAAATAAAATTTATATTGCGAAGCTATTGAAGAAGTGTTGATGCAAATCCTTGGAAACTTCGATTGAATTTCAAGAAGTTGTGAAAATATATTGTTGAACTTGACTTGGAAACCGACAATTGATTGAAGTATTGATGTTTCATTTTAAACGCCCGTCTGTATATATATGATGTGCATAGAACTTGAGTGAATTCGTGATTGAGCCACTTCATACATATTGAGTTGCCACCAAGCACCCTTCGAGATACTTGCAAGGAACGATATATGTTTGATCTGACTACATGGATGTATTGATGATGTTTGGGATTATTATTGATGAGCACGTCTGGGTGCTACCTTAGTATAAGATTTTCCATGATGTTCTAGATGAGAGGTCCGTAGCTTTAAGCATCACTAGGGTTGAGTACAATAGTTGCTAGCATGACTGGCTATGAGGCAGGATGAAGAAGCTCCTTGGAGAGTCGTTTGAGCAAAGTTATGGATATGACATGAATATGTTGCGATGACAAAGAGTGGGAACTGATTGGAAGAGAACCTCACATATAGCTGGGACTGAGTTACCTTCATATATTGAGACATTGCTGCTATACGAGACAAGCTCAGGCTTGTTGTTGACACCTCCTTAAAAGGGAGGATGACTATGGTATCCTTTTTGTGATATATAATTATATATATATATATATATATATAATATTATATATAGATATATATATATGTTCTAATATGATATTTGATTTGATGTCCTGTATGAACAAGAGACAACTGCTATTGAGACATGATGATTACCAGATATGAGTATGATGATATGTTGTTTATCTATAGAGAGCATCATTGATCGAGGACACTAAGCCAACTCTTCCCCCCCTATTCGAGATCCCAGGGTGAGGAATTGAGATAGAGGGCTCCTGGGTTTGAGCGAACTCTGAACAATATGGTATCACCCTTTTCTGTTACCCATAGGATTGGAGTAGTATCTCGACCTATCTTGGTCTTTGCAGAGTATACCTCAGTAGGCTTGTTAGGATTGTCCCTCCCCATCTGGCCAATTGGTTGAGGAGGCTTGGAGGCGTGTGATCCTTACCTCTTGGTAAGTTGGGTATCTCGTCCAAGCTCGAATTATGATGCAGGTGTTCTACCACATGACTCTTGAGGGTCATTGCTGGGAATATTGGTAAGCAATAGGATGGGTTGAGTAGTAGCTCCCCTATATCACCTATTGCTCGATATGGGGTTGTAGTAGTAGCTCCCCCATGAGATTCCGGGTTGATATTGAGCTCCCTGATGTGGTTCTAGGTTGAGATGTTCTCCTTGATGATATGCTCTCCGATGATGATGCATGTTGTAGATTCAACTCCCCTTCGATATCCCTGGGTAGTAGCTCATTGGCAGAGATTTTAGCTAGTAGCGTGATAAATAGAGGGTGGTAGCTTAGGCTCCCCTCCGATGACAAATTCTTCTTCTTTTAGATTCAAGAATATTTAGCATATGAGCAGGGAAAATCAAGAGATAAGCAAGAATAAACAAGCGATGAATTGAGATGATCAGTGATGATATGAGATGATGAGATACTTGAGATTGGATATGATTTGATGACAATATACATGTAAAATGATACAAGTGGAATTCTCCCTACTTGAGAGGGAGTGTTAAAATATGAAACTGTAGTCAAATTCCACTTTAGATAGCTCACTTGATAGAGATAATGACTGTATTGAATTTCTCTTTTTGAGAGGACAAAAATCGACCTAAATATCACTCAAAACGGATAAGGGAAAATGTACTTACGAAGAAAATCCCACATGTGCATATTTGACAAGGTCGACCCTGAAGCAAAGTGGACACCCCTTGAAAGGCTATAAATACAAGTGACATCTACCTCATTTGGAAACCATCATGAGATAGTCTTCTATCTTGGTTTTTGGCTTGCACCGGTCCGAGGCTCGTTCACGGAGGAACAAGTTCGCTCTAAGGTGAAGTTGCAGGGTCCGAAGCTTGGATCTTAGTTTTAGGGTTTTGGGCCACAATCGCAAACACAACACAGGATGAATTCAATTATAATCACTTGCACAGAAGATCATCCATGTGACTGGAGCCTTCTAGTCACACGAATAACTCTCCATCCATGTGACTGGGAGTTAGGGTTTCAAAATCGCAGTCGCCCGCTTCCCAGATCATATCTGACCCCAGTCGCTCACATGCTAGGCTTATGGGTATGACTGGGCTGCTATAATCGCTTGCATGACTCCTCCATGTGACTGAGACTTAAATGATGGAATCTCAGTTGTCTAAAGATTTCACTCAGTGACCACAGGGTTCGGCAATTGATTGCAGACTGTGGCAGTTCATTACAAACTTCAAAATCAATTTTCTTTTGAGTATAAGATTTGTTAGGTTCATTTATGGATGTTGTAGTTATTTTTGCTGGTTAGTTGCATAGATAAAAATATGGATCATTGTACTCTCCTCTGCTGAATCATTTGATGACAATCTAAGAAGAAGAAGAATTTGAAAGGGTTTTCCACATAGTGGGTTTTTCCCTAGTCTCCGACCAATCCTGTTGTCTCTGTGTGAATGATTTTCTTCTATTGTTCTTTTATCTTCTATTGCATTGATGATGATTATATTGTTCGTTCTATATAGTTGCATATGCTGCTGAAAAATGATGTAAATATGAATAATGTTATGATGTTATGGGGTGAACTTAATGTGTTAATGAAGAAATGCAATTATCAAAGCAAAGAACAATATAGCCCTATGAAAAATTATAAGTTGGAACACAAACACATTGGTCATTGTAGGGCTTGCATTGAGAAAAAATATTTTCTTTTTTTCATATTCAAAGCTTAATGCTTTAAGGAAAAAAAGTGGAGAAATCAAAAGTTTGCATGGTGGAAAAACTCTTAATTCAATTATCATTAGGTGGAATTGTTAATCTAAAGATTACACTTCGGGGGGTAGGGGAGGAAGGGCATTGAATTCGTGTAATGGTAAATTAAACAGTTCAAAACCATTTCATCAACCATTGAATATATAGTAGTGCATTAGTAAATATCAAACATCATTACAATAAATAAAATTGTCCATCAAGTAACAAGCAACACATCTACACATGAGGACATCAGAGAAAACAAAAAATTATATTTGTCTTCTTAATTTGTTTACATAGATTTGTAAGCACCAAAGTGCTGGAGGCACCCACCTGCAAAAGTAAATTTGTAGACACCAACACCCAAAATATGAAAACACCGACTTCCAATAGGCTACAACATGATTGAGACATCAACCTTGAAAATGTGCAAGAATTGAATTGCAGTAGGCTTCAACCTGATTGAGGCTCCAACCTCGATGGAAGTAACCACCTCCTCCTTCAACCTATTGTGGATCACTTTTCACAATATTTCAGAATGGATCCACATTCCACAAGCATCATACAATATAAGTCTTCAAAAATTTATCATACTACTATTGTTACAACCTTTTTCATCAAGCTTTCATAACTTGTTCATCACATCAACTTGGTATCATAACACCTTTCCCAAAATCTTGTTTTGGTCATACATACAACATATGTTCATAGACCCCGAAACTTGTTTATAAACCACAAAACGAAAAAATATAGCTTTACAACTTCAAAAATGCATCTTAATGACTCTTTATAACCCTTGGAAAGATCACAATTAAATTATGATGATTTCCCCTTTTCCAAAATTCAATTTGGCTTCAAAAGCACCCCAAAAACCATATAAAACTATATAATAAATTAAACATTCGACAAAATATCAACTTCAGGTGCATTCTACGAAATTCTCCTTTAAGGTCTCTACAAAATAACTTTAACAACTAAAAAAATTAAATAGATTTGGCGCACCAATAACCCTGTTTAGAAAAAAGGCGAGCTCTCCGAGGATCGAACTAGTCACCTCCTGCATACTAACCAAAACCGACTACCAATCCGCATGCGCACTATGTCACGCCATACCATGGATGGTAACTACTTTTACTTTCAATCCATTCACGTGTACCACAAAAATGAAGCCCTCCGTGGATTTGAACCGTAGACCAACAAGTTACGTTACCAAGAAACCAATGCTAACCATAGAGCTAGTGACAAAATCATGTTACCAAATGAACCAAACAAGTTATGTTACCAACAAACCAGTGGAAACCATAAATTCAATGAACAAGTCATATTACCAATAAACCAACACAAACCACAGAGCCAATGAACCAATCATGTTACCAACGAACCAATGCAAACCAAAAAGCCAGTTACTAGTCAAGTTATGTTACCAACAAACCAACACAAACCACATAGCCAATGAACCAATGCAAACCATAAAGCCATAACTCGTTACGTGTTACGCGCAAATTCTTGTTTCGAAATTAAATCACTGTCACGTATATATACATGTTTGTGTGAACTTGGGGCATATGGGAGTCAACTGATGAATACCTTTGATGCTCCAAGGCTGACCATACGACGTCTCATATGAACAAGATTGTTCCATATGCCACGGTCATTTGGGCATATCCCCTCATGTCATGTGACTATATCCTTAGGGTTATGGTCATCCATGTGTTGAAATAATCATGTAACATGGCGCCCCACCAGAGGTGCCACGTGTCACTTAAAATTGGGTTGAATGGACACTAAAAAATGCTAATTGTATATGCCACATGGAAGTCATATGTATTGCCACATCACCCTAATGATGTCATCATGCTGACATGTTGTGATATAACTAGGCTGCATTTCACTACTGACATCATCATCGAGCCGACATGCCATGCCTGTGGGGGCGCGCCTATCGTTAACTAGTGCACAAGTTCACACTTTGTCTGTTATTGATCTTCTTCCATTCATTCATCATATTTGGATCTGCCAAAAGATGTGCGATATTTAACCAGTTAAACAATATGTTATACGCCATCTATTATAGATTGCACTACAAGATCACAGATCCAATCTGAAGATCCTTAACATTTAACAAATTTGGTGATTTTGTTCTTATTTCAACTACCAACTTCAAACTTATATATCTTCTCATTCAAGAGGAGTTTGACCAAGTGTGATATACCTTTGGAAAGACCTTAGAGAGGACTAACCAACTATACCATCCATAGACTTATTTGAGCATCATAACTTTGACAAAAACTCAATAAAATCCAGGCCACTTTGACATCATTTGAAGAGATCTTGTCAAGAGATCAAACTATCATACTGCTTCCTTTGATTCATGAATGACAATGTTGGTTCCTTAGACTTTCCTTTGACATCAATGGCACTGGTTGTCATCAACGACAACACTATGTCCAACAATCTCCCCCTTTGTCATTAATGACAACACCACTAGAGATTTATGTCATTGATGGAAATGAATTGAACTGACCCTGACATGCTACTAGGAACTCTTCCTACTTGATCTTTCTTCTCTTCCTCAATATCTACTCCCTCTCCTATAATGTCTATTATTTATCCAAAATACTCCTACTACTTAAATGTCTACTTTCTCTCCCCCTTTGACATCAATGGAAAAGGGACATGCTGAGGGTGGTTTCTTAGAAGGGATTGCTTGTCCATGCTACATAATTGTCTCTATATCTTCCTGTGGACCTAATCTTATAGTAAAATAATTTTCCCCTTGAGAATATGCTTCTCGATCTCTGTCTTGCAGTTGTTGTTATAGTTGACACACCAACTTTCTAAGATATTTTATTTATTTCAATCCACTTCTAAGTTATCCTTCATAATCTACTTTTGGCTAAGCTAAGAACAATATCTCACCTCTTTCATCATTAGAGACACTTTCTTTGCTCTCATAATCACTTTTTTCCTTTGAGAAGAAGCTTTTATTTTTGATATTTCGTCTTTTCTTATATCCTTAGACTTGAATTTCACTTCATCATCACTATCATTTATTTTTGCATAAAGACATTTAGAAGCATAATGTTCTATTCTTCCACATTCAAAACATTTAAAAGGAATATTACCTTTAAACTTTCCAAATCCTTTCCTTAGTTTTCTAACAAACTTGGTTTCTTCTTCATCTGATTCATGACTAGAGTCTTTTTTATTCCCATGCTTTCTTTCTTCCTCGACTGTTTTAAAAGTTGCTTCTTTGATTCTTGACTTGTCCTTCTCTGTCCTTAGTTCATATGTTGCAAGTGTTCCATGAAGCATATCCATGCTCAACTTATCCATATCTGATAGCTCTTCAAGGGATAATACCTTGGGATTGAATCTTGAAGGAAGTGATCTCAATATTTTCCGAACAATATCATCTTCCTTGACTTCTTCACCAAGACCTATGATAGAGTTGGAAACATTGCCTACTCGAAGAAAATATGAAGCAACATTCTCATCCTCTTCCATTTCGAACTTTCAAATTGAGCACTCAAAGTTTGTATCTTGGCTTCCTTCACTTTCTTGTCCCCTTCATAAGAATTTTTGAGGTTGTTCCATAGATCATGGGATGAATTTCAATGCATTACTTCAACTAATTTTGTATTGGATGTATACATATCCTTACCACTACAGTTTCTCAGGCATCGACTCCCAAAGATATGGCATAGGTTTCCATTCTTATGTTCCATAAGGCATAGTTGGTTCCATCAAATTGAGGAGGCTTGCATCCAACTCATGTCGCCATCTCATCTCACTAAGAAGTCACATTAGAGTCGCCAAGGAAAGGAAACCCCAAAACTGCATGTGGGAAACCAAGCCAATGCATTCGTTCCTGACATGCTTGAGTGTGCTCATGCACTCAACACATTGCAAACCCCGAGGGTCTTACACACGCTACCCAAGAAGTGGTACTGTGGGATGAAGGTGCCTTGGAAATATTTGTTAAGTCACAAGACATGACTTGACAACTTGGAGGAAGGGACACCATTTTGCAGAAGCATTGCAGACTTGTCAAAGTATTGAAGAAATGATGTGTGACGTTGCACAATTGGGCTATGACAACAACGCCATAGAATTTGGTTGTAGTGGTGGAAACTTTGGACATTGTGCAACACCAATGTGGTTCGTCGTATTGGCTTGACCAACTTACAACTACTTACTCCAGGACTACGCCTCTAACACTTACACTTCTATCACGAGTTAGATATATTATGTTCGCTGAATTAACATGCAATATTAACCCAAATAAAATGCTTGATTACTTCACTTCACTTCTACTTCACAATTATACAGTCATCCAAGTGCCGTCATGTTTCTCAGAAGAAGAAAAATCATATCAAAGGTTGTGATTGTACAAGAAATGTACTAGATGTGTTAGAAGCATTGAGAGATGCCAATGAAGATAGTATCTTCCTAATCATGGATGGCGAAGAGAAACCAGATGTAGCACAATCCACTCCATAAAGCATATCACTGTGAGACCATGGCTAATCAAGATTGACTTACCCCCATAATGAATCAGGTGATGTATTATGGAAGGTTAGAATGGAAGCCTATTTATTGCCTCTTGATTCAAATGTATGGTTATCTATAGAGCATGAAGTAAAGAATGAATATGATATAGAAGCAAAGAAGGTTATCTTGAAAGGAATATCAAATTTAGACTCTAATAAAGTGAGACTTTGTGAAATTGCAATAGAAATGCTAGATAAGCTGCAATGTATATATGAAGGAGAAAATAAAAGGCATAAATAAAGATTGAAGACCATGGGTGCTCAAGTAATCAATGATATCTTGAAAAAATTCCCTTTGTCATTAATGCTTAAGTCATTGATCATCTAAAGGATGAAGCTAGAGGTAAATAAAATATTAATGAGGAACAATTTACATGTAAGTTGTTGTTTTGTTGTAAATGTAAAATAGTAGGTCATATTGCTCTTAATTGTTCAAATGAAAGTTCAGAAAATAGTTGTAATAAAGGAGTAATAGAAGTTAAGAGAATGCCCCATAAGAAAAATAAAAAAAGATCCCATGATTATTCATTTGAAGAAAATAATGAGTGCACATCTAGTAGTGATGAAGAAGGAATATTTCTTATGTCTATGGAAGATATTTTAGAGTCTGAAAGTGAAATAGACCTTGGATGTGAACTTTATAGTTCCCCTAATGAGATAGATGAAGAATAAAATCTTGATGAAGAGATATCTTTTAGAATAAAAATTATCTTTGCTCTACAGAGGAGATTGAAAATCTTATAATAATAAATCACAAACAGAAGAAATTGCTACAAGTTTATGAGAAGAAGGATCAAGATTGTGAAAATTTAAAGAAAAATATTGTTACGTTGAATACTAAATTAGAAGAAGTGAAAATAATGACTGAAGTAATGAAAAATCAGTTGAGTGAATGAGAAGCTCATTGTTAGAGACTAGAAGCAAAGGTTGTTTCATTGAGACATGATCTAGAAAAAGGATAACGATCAACTAAATCAATATCAAAAGAGTACCAAGATGCTAGATGGTATTTTTAGTAATCAAAGATATCCTCTCATCAAGACTGGACTTGGATATAAAGAAGAATCAAGCTCTAAGAATTTTGAAGATAAAGAGTTTGTCAGCCATATTGAAGAAGTCAAAATACCTGTCAACTATGCAGTCAAAGGAAGTATTGGACATCAACAACAACAAGGAATCAATGGCGACAAACACAAGTGGATAACAACCATAAGGAGCAACAACAACAAAGAGAGACAAAGAACATAAATATATATCAACAACAACAAAGAATCATCCATAATTGCAATTTGAATAGCGATAGAGATCAAGTCAAGAACCAACAATGGTTCTATCCTTCTCAAGGAAAAAGTAATCAAATATTCATAATTTTTTCTTCTCAAAGGAAAACTATTTCCTGGTATCAAAATTTTTCAATGGCTATTGTTTTTCATGCAATAATTTTGGACTAATAGCAACGAGTTGTAGATATTATGTAAAAAATAAAATTGTGTGGAGTAGCAACAATCAAAGAATACATCAAAAGTCAAAGAATGGATATATAAACAGTAATAGAGGATATTGTGAAAATATTGTTAGGAATTAAAATTCCTTTGCTTCTCTTTTAAATTGTGCTGAATGCTACAAATGTAACAATTATGGACAAAATACAGTTGAATGTAAATATGGCAAAGATTAGATGTACCTCTCAGAAAGAGCAAAAAGAAGAACGAACTATGACGCTGAAAGAAATGAGACATAAAAAGGTAGAAGAGGATGAATTTGAAATATGTGCTCAAAGTCAAGGAAGCCAACAACATATTGAGAATGAAGATACGAAAAATTCAAATAAAGAAAGCATGGAAATTGCAACAATAAATTAGTCGAGATCTCTTTTTCCTGATAAAGAAAATCAAAATGAAAGAAAGACATGGAAAGGAAAGGAAGAACAACAAGAGAAATGAAATCTAGCCCCGTGTGCTCAAGAAACATGACCAATTGTATGTATACTATAGACGCTTGAATCACATGAAATGTGATATAAGCAAATTTGTCTCACTAAAGGAAGTCAAAAGAGATGGTGTCATTTTTGGAGATGATAGATCAATTAGAAAAATGGGCAAAGGACTAGTTGGCCTTGGAAATGAGAAAAGGAAGGCTAAATATGTCTTGTTTGTTGAAGGTTTAAAGAAAAATATGTTGGCATTATGTCTAATGTGTTGTCCTTGATGGAAACCTACTTGATAAAGATGTCAACATTATGGTAACAGGATGATTATACGCGCTGGTACAAATGTGACAGAGGTGATGGTCAAAAGAATGACAATTCAGATACAGATGGATAATAAAGGTGATGTTTGGGAAAGTATACACGGATCCTATTCAGAAGGGTCATGTACATACACAGGTATTAAGAAGCAAAGTCGCGTACGTAATCCGCACTATGGTAATCTGGATACCAGAGGATTTTACCATGGTATTGGCCCATAGTAATGAGTGGGACAATGGTTATTTGATCCCATCAAATGACATTACTAAAATATTGGCCTTAGGTATTGATTAAGGGTAAAACTATATAAGGATATGGAGATCAAGTGTTAAGTGTGCAAGTGATGAATTGCTTATGAATTATTTGATCTGAAACAGATGTGCACCAAGGAGAAAGGAGAAGACTCTTATATGAAGTATGGTGATATATGTGCTTGTTTAATTTACTTATTGAAAATGTCTAACAATGATAGATCTATGGTTGTAATGATGTTGTGATCTGAATGAAGTATGTAAATTTGACAATAAGGGTTGCAGAGAATAAAATTGTGTTTGTAGCGAAAATTTTCAGATATATATGCAAGTTTATCTCAAGTGAGTCACGTACACACGCGAATATTCTTCTAGGTAGACATGTATATATTCTGCAAAGTATTTTCAGTGTGTGAAGGTCTGTACGCGGGTGTTATGAATGGTAAACATGTAGATATGTTGATACACTTTATGAAAGTCGCGTACATATGTTAGGGTTTTGCAGTATGGCTTGTTAATGACATTTGATCAATTCTGTTTTGTTTGTTGTTGTCTGTCAATGATGTCTCTACCATGATAATCTGTGTTTGATGGCATTGATATGGTTGAATAAGACTTGGTATATTGATCAGTGATGGTGTTGCATTATGATTGGGTTTTCAATAAGTTAGTATTGATGTATCTGTTGTGATTCAATATTCAGTGACTGACCCAATGATTCAATTTGACTAAGATCTATGTAGTCAATGATTTCAGATCTATACACAGGTCTTCTACAGAGGAAGTGTGTACATATGCGGGTATGCTACAAAGAATTGGCGTATAGTTTTTGAAACATATCTTATCAAGGGTTGCGGTGACATGAATTGGTTTATGTGATGAGAAAAGTATGATTTGGTATATTATGAATGGTTGTGCATTCATATGATATGGTTTGATTTGGTTGCAAAAGATGGTTAAGATTCAATGATTGATTTAATGATGTTATAATTGGTATTGGGCTTAATGATGAAAGTGGATCCAATATGAAAATATGATGAAAGGAAGCCTACAAGTTTGATGTTTTGAGTCAAGTGCATCCAGTATGAAATATTATGAAATGTGGTCCACAAGATGTGCTGAGGGTTGGAGCCTTCAGTGAGGGAATATAAGTTTCCTTCCAATAGTAGCTAGTGAATTTGTGTAGGGGGTAGGATCTTCCTTATAGTAGGATCCAGTAAACTAGATTAGGGGGTTGGAGCTCCCTTCCAGTGGGTGCTGGAGAACGAGAGAAGGTTGTAGCCTTCTGCAGGTGGGTGCCTACATACCGGTCTGAGTCTGCACCAGTACAAGATTGTAAGAAGTTTTTATTTATAATAAAAAGAAGACAAAGATGACGACAACAATGGTTTTCCCCCACATTGGGTTTCCATCGAAAATCCTAGTGTTCATGTGTGTTGATGATCTATTTGCTTCATACTACTCATAATTACTATTTAATTAATGAATAATG
This sequence comes from Pinus taeda, assembly GCA_000404065.3. NCBI lineage: Eukaryota > Viridiplantae > Streptophyta > Pinopsida > Pinales > Pinaceae > Pinus > Pinus taeda. The sequence continues at coordinate 110,832 of APFE031118316.1, read as the reverse complement.
AAGTAATGATGCATTGGTTAAAGATGAATAGATGATGAAATATATGAAAAGTTAGTTAATTGGATGTACCCCCCACCCCCCCCCACCCCCCAATTTTTTATTTTTATTTTTTTTCCCAACAATTAGAATCGAAGCAGGGCCTTCAAAAGAAGCTTGATTGCTTACAGGGAGATCCATCAAGATGAGTAGTCTAGAAGGAGAATTTTCTATCAAGCCACCTTTGTTTAATGGAACTAACTTTGTATTTTAGAAATTCAGAATGCGAGCATTTTTGCAGGCACTTGGAGCATATGTATGGGAAATTGTTGAAGATGGATATCAATATCCAACCTCTATTCCGACATATATTGCATAGAAGAAACAATATGAAACCAATGCAAAGGATTTAAATGCCATATTGGGAAGTTTGTCCGAGTTTGAATTTGTTAAAGTCATGCAGCTGAACACTGCAAAGGCAATGTGGGATAAGCTTATCCAAAGTTATGAAGGTGACACCAAGATAAAAATGCTAAACTTCAAACGTTTAGAATTCCGAATGAGACCCTTAAAATGCATGATGATGAAAGAATTGCAGACTTCTTCCTTAGAGTAGACGAGATTGTTAACTCAATGAAAACTTTTGGTGATGAAATAAAGGATGCTACTATTGTTGAAAATATTTTGATATCACAAACTCCAATGTTCGATTCCAAAGTCTCCTCCATTGAAGAAATGCAGGATTTGAAGAGTCGAACTATTGAACAACTCCATGGGATCCTAACATATTTTGAAATGAGAAAAGGAGGTCCATCAGATATGAAAGAAGCAACCTTCAAAGCCTCTCGTAAAGGGAAGGAAAAACAAAAGATTAAAGATACAAGCTACATTTCATATGAGGAAGAAGAAAATTTCGTGAGAAATTTAGAAGTGGGAACTGGTAAATTCAAAGGTAAGCTTCCCTTTAAATGTTTTTCTTGTGGAAGAGTAGGTCAGTATGCATCCAAATGTCCTTATAAATATAATCATGAGAAATGGAAGAATGTCCCAAAGAAGAATGTTAGAAGAAGTTTTGATAGAAAGAAAAGTTTTTATTCTAAAGAAGATAGTCAAAGCACATCTGATGACCAAGAAATTTCAGATTCAGATTCTAACAATTGTTATCAAGTACTTATGGCTCTTGAAGATCAGTCAAGTGAATCAGATAGTTGTGATGTAGATGACTTAATGAAAGCATTGAAAGAAAATGATAAAATCAGGAATGCAAACAAATATCTAGAAACAAAAGAAAGTAGTATGGTCAAGGAAATAAACAAGTTAATGATAGAGTTGGAAGAATCCAATAGAAGAACAAAAGTCTTATCAAAACAACTTCAAGAAAAAGAAATGAATTGTGAAAAATTAGAATATGAAGTTGTGACTCTAAGGGAATAATATGAGAAAATCAACGAATGGGTAAAGGCATCTAAATCACTAGAGAGGATTATCAATAAAAATTGATCTCCTTTAATCAAGACAAACATTGGTTACATAACTACATATCCTCAGTGCAATAACAAGACCATCATTAGGTGTTGCAGAAGAAAACTGAATTAAGTCACTCATATGAAAGGAAATCTTCTAGATCAAAGTCAAGATCAATCCCTAGGCATAAAGTTTGGTTTCATGGATATTGTTTCTTTTGTAAATCATTTGGGCATAAGGCCACTGATTGCAGGTCAAGCACTTGAAATGGAAGCAAAAGATGGGAAACATTACAACACAAGATTAGAAATTGCATACAAATTTGGAAGAAGAAGAAACATCAGTCAATGATGTAGGGAAGATTGACCCTACTGTAGTCCATGGCTCTTAAAAACATACTTCTAACAATGAATACAAAAGTAATGTGAGGTGCATGACCTCATGAAGAGTAGGTGATGATTATCAGGTCTACATGATCAATAGTGTATGAACTCAGGGGGAGCTATGTATGAGTATCTTGGTGATAGTTATCTAGTTTCGTTTGATATTCATTTGATGATGTTTTGGTACTACTGACATTACATGTGATGAAGTAACAATGAATAGGTACAAACAATACAAATTTAGGGGGTGCTGTGACTACAAAGACTCAACAATTTACTTTTTGTACGCAGATTACTTAAAGGAAAGTCACATATACACATGATTTTTGACCTAAATAGTCGCGCATGTTTCTCTGAGATGATGAAACAATGGGACATACTCAAGAGGAGTTTATAATATGATTCAATTAATTGTTATTGGTTTATAGTTCTAACATTGATTGGTTGCAATTTGTTGTTGATGTGTTGAAAATAGCAACAAGAAATTCTAAAGATAGAAATGCTAAAAATAGCATTGCTATAGATAGAATTTCAGGATATTCCAATTATAATTTGTCCTTGAATTAAAATTCGAATTTAGTCTCACCAGCTGTTTGAAAAATAATCAATTAATTCATCTTGAGTTAATTCATTGGAGAAATTAAAACATGAAGTCTTTGTGAAGTCATGCAACAATTATCCCTTTGATTGAGGAAGTTATCCCTTAATTAAGGAGATAAGGATGAGTTGTATTTGAGTTGTAATTAGTTAGCTTAGTTAACTGAGTTAAGTCCAGTTATATTTGTTCTAAACAATTTGTGGAACTGATTGTGAGTTCAGTCAGTTAATGCATGCATGCATGAAACTAGTGTACTCCAGATAACTGAATATTCTCTCATAAATAACTCATGCATGTTAGTTCAGAAAAAGGCCCAGTTGAGATTAAAGGCAGGGACAATGTACTATCAGTTGCTAGAATTTTCCTATAAGAAAATCTCTTGCATGCAGAAGGAATTAATTCCTTTAGATTTGCACAGTTTTACAGTGTGTTGGAGCAGTGTGTGAGACCAGTGTCACACAAGGTTACAAAAGGAGCCAATGTCACACAAGGTTACAAAAGGAGCACCCAGGGAAAACAACACAAGGAAATAGGAGGATTGGAGGATAGAGGGAAAGGCATATGAGTTGTCTAGTTTGTCTATGAGCAGTGAGAGGGATTGTACTAAGAGCTAGATAGCTGTGAGAGCTAAAGATTTGTGTAATCCTGAGATATTTCCACTTGTATGATAATACATATAGCAGGGTTTTTAGCTGAGGCTTTCCCCAGAGTATTCTTCTATTATTCATGTGTGATTGATTCTTCTTCTCTGTTATATGTGTTCTGTTTGATCTTGCTCAAATCGATTAAGCTTACACAAGTTTGATTGTAGAAGTAGATTAAATATTTTGCTTTAGTACATTGCATAATCAGTTTAATCTACAATGAGAATTTCTACATGGTATCAGAGCAAAGGTGATCAGAGCTGTGAACAACATATTGAGAAGGGAAAAGTCGAAGTTTGAAGTTCTTGATTGCAGGTACAAAATCGAATTCTTATCACACCTCAAAGTTCACCAATGGCGTTCAATGGATTGAGACTCGATTAGGCACTGGATAACAACTTGAATTACATAGCATGGAAGGATCACATGGAAGCGGTATTAGAAGACAATGGTTTGAAGGATTTCATTGATCAAGAAATCCCCAAGCCAAGAATTGGTGGAATGGAAAAAGTGTGTGGCGAAGGTGAGGAGGATTCTTCTAGAGGGAGTCTGAGACCATATTTTCTCGAGTCTCCATGGGAAGGAGATTCCGTTCTCAATGTGGAAGAAATTGAACGACCTATATTAGAAAAACAACGACTAGAGGAAGTTGGCGCTGAAGGACAAGCTTCAGAAAATCAAGTGTGAAAAGGGCGACACTATTTCTACATATCTGAACAAGCTCACCACCTGTAGAGATGAGCTTGGAAGTGTAGGAATAACAACAACCGATGATGATATGGTGAGTCTTGCTCTCCCTAGTCTTCCTAAGAGCTGGCATAGCTACCAGGACTCAATGAATGGAAGAGAGAAACTGCTGAAGTGGGAACGACTGTGGTCAGATCTAATGCAGGAGGAGATCAGGAGGAGCACTAGATATGGTTCTTCATCTAAGCATGATGATGAAGAAAATCTAGCCTTAGCCATTAAGGCAAGGAAAGGTTAAGGCTTGTCTTTCACATCTATATTATAGCTTTCAGAGGATTTTTTTGGATAGAACTTCCTCTTCTGTTAATACCATAAAGTTATTACAACGAATAAATTATCATCAATTGACCTTATTATGTTTGCTTATCGAAAAATTATATAATTATCATTAGGGTTACTCTTTGTGGTGCACCGGCGGTCAACCTATAAAACCTAGAGATAGAAGGATTTTGTCCTCAATGAATGAGTATTCGAGTCATTCATATGTGAGGAAAATTTGAGCACAAACATTCTTTTGGTGCCATTGTCAGGGAACAATTAGTTCAATAATTAGTGGATGAATAATTCTAACCCTATTCAACCATAATTTTTTTTTTTTTAGCTGATCAGTGCAGTATATTAAATGGTCTGTATGAACTCTCCTTGCAGGTTTCCCGAACTCATCAGTATCTCCATCCAAACTGGGAAGTGTTAGCGCAAGAAGGTGAGCGAGCACAACCAAACTCGAATGCTCCTTGACAATGACAAAAATAGAGGATCTGAGTCTACAACAGAAGTGCACGTCCATCATTTCCTAGTTACCTTATTAGTCACACTTCTTCTGTTTCTTATCTCTAACTGGTCATAGAATCCAGTTTAATATTTATGATATTGAGTTGTGTAATATAAAAAAATTATATATAAATAAACAATTGTAAAATTAGTAGTGAAATTTTACATTGCTTGTTAGTAACATAGGTAATTTTTCAATTTGGATACTCCTCGGAGGTTGACTAGGTCTATGTCGGAGGTTAGTCACTCTCCTTTAGAGGACACAAAATTCTTGGTTACCATAGCCAACCAGAGGAGACGCCCTGACGAGTTCTGGAAAAATCATCTATTGTCTCCTAATCTGAGAATACCATAAACTATTTCTTCTCCTTCTTATCATTTAAGCTCTCATTCTTTACCTTTATCATCAACTTCTCAACCTACCCTCTCATCTTTACCTCTCCCATCCACTTCACAGAATAGTCCATCGCCTTCTCGTTATCAATCTTTACTTCCTTCCCCTAGTTATCCGCCACCCATGAATGCTTGTTATCATCCCCTAAATCTACAGGGGCCTCCTCATGATTTCCCCCAAAATATGATAAAAATTTACTTAGGTTCGATAACGAAGGGGAAAGGACTCCTGAATAACATGTTGTTAAATTTCAGGATTACTGTGAGAATTTAGGTGTCGAATACAATGATATTTGCATGAGACTTTTTGTGCAAATCTTGGAAAGGGAGGCTCGAAAATGGTCTAAAACTCTTCCCCAAAATAGTGTCAATACTATGGATAGATTGATTGAGCTATTTTACAACAGTATGGTGTCAAAAAGAGTAACCAGTCGTGGCTCATTGAATTTTTCACTTTAAAATTAAAACATAATGAGTTAGTTTCTTATTTTAACAAGAGATTTATGGATTTTTACAACCTTTTACCGGCTGCTGTTCGACCATATGACACCACTGTAGTCGTGGCTTATTCCATGGACCTCGATGATGACTTGTCATATGCTTTGCGAGAAAGAGAACTAAATACTCTAGCCGATGCTCAATCTAATGCTTGTGCTTGGGAGGGGAATCTCATTGGGAAACCTTCCTCTTGTTATAATCGATTTGATGGGAATAAGAAGATGGTTGAAACATCACCGTAACTTCCTGCTTCTTCCTCCTCCCAGGATCAGAAAAATGAGGAAATATCGAAGCTTATTTAGTCATTAACTAATAAAATCCAATGCCTCGAGGTTGGAAATAGGGCAGTTCCTCCACCTCTTGCAAATCCCCTTGCACAACCAAAATTTCATCCTAATCCACCAAATAGAAATCATAATTTTCTGCCAAGAAATAAATCCCCTTATCATCATCCTCCACAAATGTTGCAAAGGGGACAAAGGCCAGACAAGCTCCACGTTCAACCTCCTCTCAGAAATAATGCTAACCTCATTGATGAATATTACGATGATGCTGCTAGTTAGCAGATGAATCCTAAAGAGGAGGAATCCCATAATGTAGTTTCCATTAATAACTTTGAGGTGCACAACCAAGACACCTCTGATTATATATAACATAATTTTTGGGATCCTTAGCTTTGGTGTTTTGAAGATTAGCTAGAAGCTTAGTTTCAACACAAATATAACCTCAAACCCAAGAAGGGTCATGTTTCTAAGAAAGAAAAAATGCCTCATCCCCTTCGATGTAAGGATAAACCATTCATACCCCATGTGCCTAATCTACATGAGGTTGATCCACCTTTTGCATGGAAATTTAGCCTATAGACTTAGTTGAACAAACTCAAAATTAGTATGGCTTTAACTGAATTCGTTAATCTTCCTAACTATAAAGAAGAAATTGATTCTTTTTTCAAAAATTCCTATCAACCATCTCAAGAAATGGGGCTAAGGGACGTTATTAATGTCCAAGATGATGCTCCCAAAATTACTCTTGGTCTTGTAAACCAAAAAGATGGTAATTTGGTTCCCCCTTTTTACATTAGCTTAAATATTCATGATTGGAATTTGCACAATTGTATGCTAGATTTTGGTGCCTTTCATAATCTCATGCAAAAAGAGATTATGGATAAAGTTGGGCTAACCGTAACTTGAGAGTATTGGGATTTGTATTATTTCGATTCTTGGAGAGTTAAATGTCTAGGTGTAAGTAAAGATCTGGTTAGTTCTAGCCCAGGTTCCTGTTAAAAGTATCGTTATGGACGTAGTGGTACTTGATATCCCTCCTAACTATAATTATCCTATCAAGGAGCTAGGGTGCTAAGCTCAGTGTTTCACTGCAACTTTGTCTTTCCTATGCCACCATACCCGTATTTGGAGGGGAGACCCACCAATAATACAAAGAATCTAGATTGACTTATACCATTAGTTTTGAACAACACCTCGAGAAGTCACCGATCTATACTTTATATGATAATATGGGAAATTTCCTCTTTGCTATTTAAGACAAGGAAAAAGTCTTTATTTGTGAAAAATACACTTCTATCCTCCCACCTAAAGATTCTAATGCCATTTGGAAAATGTACTTTCATGGGGCCTCCTCTAGGGCAGGCTCTAGTGTAGGTGCTGTTTTGATACCTCCGTCTCAATGTAGTATTACTGAATGTTTTAAATTAAATTTTGAAACTACGAATAATATAGTAGAGTATGAGGCTTTAGTACTTGGATTAGAGACTGCACATAAATACGACATTCAAAGCATATGAATTTTTGGGGACTCTGAGTTAGTAATTAAACAAGTGTAAAATAAATGTCAAACTAAACATTCGTGATTGTGGGATTATAGGAATAAAATCTGGGATTTAATTGATAACTTCATTTTTCCTATCAACTTTACTACTATTCTTAGGGAAAAAATCAACTAACTGATGCTCTTTCTATTATTGTTGCTAATTTTATCCCTCCCATTGGCCTTAAATTAAAATTTGAGATCAAATTCCTCTATTGACCTTCCATACCTGATAACATCAATCATTGGCAGGTATTTGAAGATGATTAGGAAATTAAAAAATTCATTGAACTGATTGGTGAATTTTCAGATCATTACATAGACAAGGATGAAGAAATCGATCAAGTGCGTGCTAATTCCACAAACCTAAAAACTAAAATTGGAAAACATGATGTAATTCAATTAAAAAACTATTATATCCCTAGAGGACTAATTCCTTTGGAGAATATTTTTGATCGAAATGATGTTGTTTCCAACCCAACATTGAAGCCTCCTAATATAGAAGTAGATCTAGTGAAAATTGCTCGTACTGGTGAAAGTAAGTTAATTAACTTATCCCAACTATTACCCTTTGATGTAAAAGAGAAATATGATAGGATTTTGTCTAAATATATTGATGTCTTTTCCTGGTCATACGATGACCTCAAATCATACGACCAAAGTATTATATAACACTGTATCCCTTTAAAATGAGTCAAACCTTTCAAACAAAAGCTTAGACACATCAACCCTCTCCTTCTTTCTCCCATTGAGAAAGAAATCAAAAAGCTCTTATATGCCAAGATAATTGTTCCATTGCGTGATTCCACCTGGGTAGCCAATTTGGTCCATGTTAGGTGTTAGGATCCAACCCTAACCCCTTTATTTATGTAATAAACCCAATAGGGTCGAGTCATAGTCATAGTTATTTAAATAGTCAATAAAGTCCGTATTAATAATTGTAAGTGGTTGACCCGCATTTAAGAAAGGGACCACAGTTAGTTGCAAACATGCCATTGTATTAGATATATGGTATTGAGAGAACCATGGTAATGACCCATGGTATTGTATGTATGAATCCTATATAGAGGCTAGAGACTCCCCATTGAGAAATATATCGAGTCTTATTTTGTAATCGAACTCTACTTTGCTAGAGGTTTCCCCCTCGAAGAGGCAAGTGAACATTTCTTTCATCTCTGAATAATAAAATACTTGTTGTTTTTCTCATTTTGTTCTGTATTCTGGGTTGTATTTCTTTGCATATTTGGTATTCTGGAATTTCTCACAGGTCAAGAGCATAAAAATTGGTATTAGAGAACTTTCCAGGGCCTATGGTACCTCCATTTTTGGCAGATTTTTTTTATAGGCTAGAGACATGTTTCAGCGTCTTTAAACCATGGGATCTGTCATTGAGCGAATAAACCTGCGGATTTTGGGAGGCATGCACGTAGGAAATACAAGAGGTTTTCATGCTTGTTGGACTCCCTTGTAACCCCTGTGGGTACCCCTTTGAGTATTAGTGCATTAGACAAAACCGTGCACAAACTGCCTTCCACGTACCGTCTGGGTATATCGGAAGCCCCCTAGGCTCATCTGAAACCTCGCCTTAGATAATCCGTCGTCCATCTTTCTACTACAGTACACTAAGAATAACACTCGAGGATATTACTTGCACATACGATAAGGTAGTCAGGTAGTACGACTAAGGGTACAATTGATCCTCCTTAGTTAGTGCCCTGAAAGATTGGGCTGAGTACTATTGTTGGACCCTTATGTATATTGCAATTTGTAGCACCTGACAATCCTTTGAGACCATAGTTCCCTTGACTCTTTGAAGATCTCCCATTATCTTATTTTCTAGATTAGATCCACTAGTTGGGTTTCTACCGCTGCAGTACGATTCAGATCTAGCAGTTGGGGTTCTATCGCCATCGCAATCCAACTCACATTCAGTCGTTGGGGTTTCGAAGGCAGATCTGACCATCTGCGCAGTGAGGCTTGTGGCTCCTATAGTCTGGCTCCAATTTTCGCAGGACATTGGGTAGGATCAAGTTTTCTGGAATTTGGCCACTGTAGTATTGATCAACGGGGAGTAAAAAAAGGTTTGAGGCCTTCCCAAGACGCTTACAAGAGACTTAACCCATAAGATTCAGGACGACGAGCTAATCACAGTGGTACCATTCACTTGTCAGCTTCAATTTTTGAGTGGTCCCAAATTTTTTCAAAGTGACATTAAGTGACCAAGATCTGTGTATGGTAGAAACCAAAGCTCAAGTCATGGTCGAAGAGAAGATCGAGTGCCTTGAACAAAATATAGAGTCCTTCCAGGAACAGTGGAAGAAATTCATGGCACAATTCAATATGAGCACGTCGGGGTTGCATATGGAGGCACATGGTATTAATTAAGACCTTGAAGGAGAATCTAGCCATCATATTCACTTCCATGGAAATCACCAACATTCCCACCCTTGGCCACCCAAGCTGGACATGTATAAATTTGATGGCTCTAATTTGGAAGTATGGGTAGCACAAATGGAAAAATATTTCATTCTGAATGATATCCAAGATGATCAAACTAAACTACATGTTGGAGCCCTTTACTTGGACCAAGGGAGATGGCAATGGTGGTAGTGGCATCGGAGATGCTATCTCGGGACCATAACTTGGCAGGTGTTCTCAAAATCTCTATGTGACCACTTTGACAAAGAATATAATTTTTTGGGTCGTCTTACTAAGCTCTGACAGATAGGCACAAGAAAAGAGTACATTGCAGCCTTTCAGACATTGGCCATCCGCACAGAAGGTCTAGGAGATGAATTCTATTTGGAATGTTTTATAAGTGGTCTCAAAGAAGCCATCCAAGGCCATGTCCGGATGCACCACCCACCTACATGGATAGACGGTTACACAAAGGCTATCGAAGTGGAACGTGATTTAGCTACCCAGTCTCCTCGTCCAAATTTCATAGCCAAGGGACGCCCCACCTAGTCTCAGGGCCCTACCCAAACACTTAAGGTTCAAAAAGTGTCTCTAGTAGAAATGGTTGAAAGAAGAAAACAAGGATTGTGCTACTACTGTGATGACAAATACTCCTCAGGCCATAAATGCAAGGAACCAAAATTCTTTCAAATTGATGTTACTGATCACAACTCCTCTGAGGAAGCCCCACCCTTGGGGGGACAAGAGGATGAAGTTAAGGAAACCCAATAGGACAATGAGCTCACAGCTATGCGAGAGGAACCAATTATCTCTCTACATGCTTTGGTGGGAATTTCTACGCCCCAATCTCTCAAGATTAGAGGCTTTATTAAACATCGCCCTGTAGTAGTATTGATTGATAGTGGAAGCACTCATAAATTTATCCATCAGCAAGTCGTCGAAGTTGTTCATTGTTTTGTAAGGGAAGTCTCTAATTTCTAGGTCTTGATTGCTGATGGGGGGACAATGAAATGTGAAGGCCATTGCGAAAATATTAAACTTCAGATGGGAGACTACCACCTAAAGGCCCACATGTTTGCGATTAACATGGGTGGTTGTGACATTGTCTTGGGTGCTAAATGGCTTTGTACACTAGGCCCAATGAAAATGGATTTCCAGGAGTTATATACGAGCTTTAAGAAGAATTACCACATGCATAACCTCCATGGACTCTAGGCAGGTGCTCCTTTTGTCATCAACTCGCATCGAATGGAAAAGTTGTTGAAAAAGGGCCATCATGGAGTTATCACAGAGTTTAATGCCATCCAGGCCATATAACCCACTACTCTTCATATTCATCCTGAGATGCAACAAGTCTTAAACCACCACTAGCCGGTATTTGAAAAACCTAAAGAGCTTCCACCTTGTTAGCACTCAGGTTGTCCCTAAGCTCCTGAAAGGGATATGGCCGAGGTAACCACAAACCAATCTTTCGATTACAGGTTCTAGCCCACCTGCAATCAGAGAGGGCTCTCTCTTAATGATTTTAGCTTTGTTGATGATGATTTTAGGCTAGTTATTGGGTTCAAGGGGTTTTGTTTGTGTTTGGGTGGAAAGAGGATACTTTCAAGTAGAGAGGCAATGCATAGTGTGACAAGTTTCAAACCATTAGGCATGGAGTCGTGGAGTAAGACTGCTGGTGCGTTTTCTTGGTCACAAGAGGAAAAAGGGGCAAGGTAGCTGCTCATGAAACAATACTTTAGGTAAATGAAGATGGATTGCATGCTAAGAAATGAGAGGCAACAAAGAATCTCTCAATCAGGTTAGCAAAAGGAAGATGATCGAGCTCTACCTAGGAGCAACTAAGAATTCCTAGATAAAAGTCATTCATATGTGAAATAGAGCAAATATGAGCCATAAGGAATCCATATTTATGCCTAAATCAAGAAGAAAACATTAAGAAGCCACATAAACTTAGCGTAGAGTGTAGGTAAGCAAATTCTAAACCAAACTTTTGTTTTGTGACTTGAGCCTATGTGAAATTGAAATAACAGAGGTAAGGAACACTTATTGATTCAGAAAGCAACACAAGATTTCCCTCGTTCACTCTTAAGAGACATCAACAATACATCAAACGGTCCATTCTCCAAGCTTTCAGCAATCCTTGATTAAGTAAAACATATTAGATATATAGCGAGTCTCTCTTGGAGTGCATTAACCAACCCTCCAACCACACCCTATTACATTGTTCAGGGCTGTATTTATAGGCAAAATATCTACAAAACAGATCTCAGGGAAGATCTATGGCAATAACTCTGATTTAGGTACTTCCTACTGAACATAAATGCAGCAAAATATCTATCTAACAGCTGCGCTAGGGCAGCAGGCATCAAAACTGAGTTAATATGGTCTTTTGAGCAATGCGCTGGCCGGCTCTGTAATAACTGTGCCTTGGGACTTGCAGCGCTGCCCTCATATGGCTTTAATACGTTTAATAATGACTTGGTGAGCTTTGATGGCTTTGAGCTGCTTCATTAACTTTGAGCGATCTCTTTTAATGCCATCTGCTCTGAAAATAAAGACTTCCGCTGGCACTGATGACTGATACACTTTGCCGCAACACTGATACTCTTTGACATGAAATTTGGCTTCATCTCCTCTTATACTTTTTAATTGGTCAATTCGCTCTTTTCTGCTTCTTTCGGGTAAAAATAACTGCTGCAGACCTGCGCTGGACTGAGGCTTTCCATTTTGGCCAATTTTTCTTAGCGATGCACGATTAGCACTAAGCGCTAATCGCGCATCGAAAACTGCCTCAGATTTTCATTCCGGGCTTCCTAAGCAGCGATTTCGCGTTTGCGCGCTTTTCTTTCGGCGGATGACGTCAGCATGACGTCAGTGGTGGGACCCAGTATGGCAGGGTGACGTGGCACAGGAAAAACGCCCATCTCCCGGACGCTAATCATTGACAGGTTCGGAAGGGAACATACATGCCCACCGTAGATCTAGTGCGTGGGCAATCAGATGGATGGCAGAACAGAGAAGGCGGCAGAAGGATAAGGGACGGGGCCTATATATATATATGGCGTGGATTTATATGAAACGCCGATCACCATATATGGCGTGGATTTATATGAAACGCCGATCGCCGATATGCGATCGGCAACAGACCATCGGCGATGAACCATATCGGCAACACACATATATGTTTGTTTTGTCATAGCGATACGCCGATCGGCGAAATCGCTGTCGGCCCAAACCAATCGGGGGCACACTTATGCACTGTTTTGATACACGACTCCCCTCCCGACTGCGATATCGCATCGGAGGGGGTCCAATAGAACCCTTTTGCAATCGGAGCACCCTGCTATCAATCTCTCTTCCCATACTAGATTGGATTGAAGAAGCTTGCCAGGAATGGTTTTCACACCCCTCTCTCCCAACTCATTAATAAATTAAGAGAAGATACTAATTCCTCAGTTGGCTACTCTTGGATGGATGAGATTCTTCGCTACAAGGATGGAGTAGTGATATCGCCGACATCCACCCTCAAAACTCGCATTTTGGAAGAATTGCACTCATCTCCCACTGTCGGGCATGCATACTTTCAGAAGACTTATGCTCACACTTATCATTATTTCTTTTGGACGGGAATGAAGAATGAAATTTTTACCTTTGTAGCTAAATGTGATGTGTGTCAAAGCCACAAATGAAAAATAGTCAAGTCACCAGGAACCTTACAACCATTGCCAATCCCTGCCTTTGTCTGGACGAATGTTTCTCTGGATTTCATTACTAGTCTACCAAAGTCGGGAAACAAATCATTCATCATGGTGGTTGTGGACAAACTTTCTAAATATGCTCATTTTTGCACTCTACCCCACCCATATACCCCCACTTTGGTGGCTCAATATTTCATGGACTAGATCTTCAAACTGCATGGCATGCCAACTTCCATTGTGTTTGATTGTGACCTAACTTTCACCAGCAAATTTTAGCAAGAACGTTTCAAGCTACAAGGCACCCAACTTCAACTAAGTACTACTTATCATCCCTAGGCTGATGGTCAAACTGAAGCAATCAAGAAATGTTTGGAGACATACCTAAGGTGCTTCACTTCAGAAAAGCAACATAAATGGGTACAATGGCTACCTTTAGCGGAATCGTGGACTAATACTAACTATCATGAAGCCACCAAGATGACTCCATATGAAGCAATTTATGGCCAACTCCCACCTTCACCTATTTCTTACATCCCTGGATGCTCTAAGGTGCAAGTAGTTGATCAACTCCTACAAAACCGTGCTGCCATGATAGCTTGTCTCAAAGAGAATATCCATCAAGCTCAGAATTGAATGAAGAAACAGGCAGACCAACATCGTTCAGAGCGCACATTTCAAGAGGGGGATCAGGTATTCCTGTGGCTGCAACCATATAAGAAAACATCGCTCAATGAAAAGGGCTACCATAAATTAGCTCCAAAATTCTATGGACCTTATCAAATAATTCAGCGCATTGGAGTAGTAGCCTATAAGTTGGCCTTGCCACCAACTTCAAAAATCCATCGAGTCTTCCATGTATCATGCCTCAAGAAAGTGGTGGGGAGAAATTGTAGAATTCAAACGAGTCTGCCCAAATTGGATGAGGAAGGTTCACTCTAGCTCCAACCTGAACAAGTCCTCAATATTTGTCAAAGATATCTACGTGGCCACACGATCAAGGAAGTCCTCGTCAAGTGGTAAGTCACCTCTCCAAAAGATGTGACCTGGGAACCAACCACTATTCTTCAGTAGTTTCCACAACTTCAGCCTTGAGGACAAGGCTAATTTTGATGGGGGAGGGCATGTTAGGGTCCAACCCTAACCTCTTTATTTATGTAATAAACCCAACAGGGTCGAGTCATAGTCATAGTTAGTTAAAGAGTCAATAAAGCCCATATTAATAATCTAGTACGACTTGCAGACGAACCTCGCCATATGAGATGGGGAGGCCAACTACTTGATGGGGGGGCTGATGCTAACAGTCTTCACGAGGTTCTGTGGAACCTGGAGGGCTTGAGCATGGGTGTTCCCCCCTTCCTATGAGGGAGATCCCCACTCATATGCAACGACACATAGTCGGTGTGCCTGAGCGGTTTCTGGTTCCTCTTCGGAGGATAGCTAGAGCAGTGTTATCATTTCATGAGCAATAGGCTCTATTAGCAGGCGCTTTGGCATAGGCAGCGAGTGTTTATAGCTAGGCTTAGTAGCCATTTTGTACTTAAAACAACCAAGTTATCGAATATTTTGATGTAAAAGATTGGATTCGATATATATATATATATATATATAATATATATATATATATATATATATATATATATATATATATATTGGTACTTTATGATGTAAATGTTTTTAAGTGTTTTTGTAAAATTTTTAACTCTACAAATATTTACTTTTCATACATGTATCTATAGTGAATGAGACATATGCCAATCTAACACATAGTTTTCCAATGAATCTGCAACTGTATTAAATTCTCTAGGAATGTGTTCATATGTGATAACTTCAAATTGACATTCCAAGAGTCGTACCCTTAAATAATGATGTAAAAAGGTTGGATTACGAATGTTATAATGATTTGTCAATTGGATAACAACAAGATGAGAACCTAACCTGACCACCAAATTGGAGATGTCCCTTGATGACGCTTCAGTGAGAAGTGAAATTACAGACATGTACTCAACAATATTGTTGGTGGCAGTACCAAGAAAGACTCCCCTGGAACAAAATAGTTCTGAATCGGGTGTGTAAATGACCCAAGCAGCTGATGCAATGTGCCGTGTGTGATGACTGGCACCATCCGCATATCCTATGTATGCTAAGGGTAATGAAGGCATCTCCATTATGAGAAAGATGTATGAGACAAATACTTTAATAAATACCAAAATAATCCAATCACATCAAAAAAAGAATCAAAACTTATAAATACATAAAATTACAAAGCACATGCCTAGTGCAGTACTAGGCATAATACTTTTTTAGATAGAGCCCATTTCAGGGCTCAGCGAGCGGGACTCCTTCCCAGTCTTGAAGTTCATATGCGCCTTTTGAGAGGGATTTTTTGACGATGTATGGACCGAGCCGAGCCATAAGGGTTGAAGCGTTCCTGCCCCCAAGAGGTCATGTTTTTTATCATAGAGTAAAACAAGATCTCCCTCTTGGTAAGAACGATACTTGAACTTTTTGTCGTATTGGGCTTTCACCCGGTGCTTGTGGGCCTCGAGTTCCAATTCGACATCTCGGCGGGTTTCATCCAGTTGATTTAGGTATAGCAGGCACTCTTATTCAGCAGTAGTGTCGGGCAAGAGTTGAACGACGATTTGTAAGGAAGGGATCTACCACTCAATTGGTAAAACTGCTTCTAGGCTGTAAGCCAGTTGAAAAGGTGTGAAGCATGTAGCAGTCTTAACTGAAGTTCAGTATGCCCATAGCACAGGATATAACATTCAATGGTAGTGGATTTTATGATTCCCTAATAACCTACGGATCATGGTTTTTAAGACGCCATTGACGACCTCTACTTGACCATTAGCTTGGGGGTAGTAGGAGGATGATTGATCTTAGCAAAAACCTATCAGCGATGTTAAGTCAGACATCATGTGATTCTGAAAATGAGACCCATGGTCTGTAATGATCATGCAGGGTACACTGAAGCGATTGATGACCTGATTAAATAAGAACAGTGCCACAGTTTCCCCATCGGCCCGAAATGTGGGAAGGGCTTCGGCCCATTTCTTGAAATAGTCCACAACTACTATAATATAGTTGTGTCTAGTAGAGGAAACGTGGTTGCAAGTTACGAAGTCTATCCCCCATTTGGCAAAGGGGTCGACGGAGATAACCGGGTGCAGTAGGGTCGGAGGAGCACGCATTTTCTTTGTAAACGCTTGACAAGGATGGAATTGCCGGATAGCCTTGATACAATCTTTGAACAAGGTTGGCTAGTAGTAGCCTGCGCACAAAATTTTCTGTGAAGTAGATATGCCAGAAAGATGATAGCCACCTGCCCTAGCATGGAAATCATTTAAAACGTGTTCCGCCTCTTCATGAGTGAGGCAACATCAAAGAACTGTATCTATACCATGATGATATAATGTATCATTAAGCACTAAATAGTGTCGCGCTTGGTGGCGGATGCGATGACAGTCACCGGACGATAGCTTGGCACGAAACCATTACACTTGGAGGTAGACAAGAAAGTCACCATACCAAGGTCCAGTTGTGTTGATAAGATAGACAACTTCATTTGAAAGAGGATCATCGGCTATCTCATTAGGATCGACAATGGGAAGATCCGACAAAAGTTCGGTGAAGACTAAGCAATTTTTCGCCTTGGTAGCAGCGAAAACCAAATCAAATTGTTGGAGGATCATGATCCATTTTGAATATTTCCCTCCAATTACTTGACGAGACAAAATGTGTCTCATGGGATTCTCCAAGGTGATGACAATAGTCTGTCGCAATAGTATGTAGTGTCGGAACCAGTTGACAACAAAGACAACTACCAATGACAACTTTTCCACATGTGAATATTTGAGTTCGGGCCCAGCCAAGCCTTTCGACAGATAATATATCACATGTTCACTCCGGTGATCATGAGTTTGAACCAAGACCATTCCTAATGAGGATGGCGAGGCTGCCAGGTATAGAAGAAAGTCGCGTCCATAATTGGGAGTGCTATGGAGTGGGGCTGACATAAGCTCCTTTTTCAAGGCATCAAATGATCATTGAGCTTGATCATCCCACATATATGGCACTCCCTTCTTAAGTAGGCGATGGTTCATCATAGTTGCAGAATGGATTATGGTTCGGGCAACTAAGTAATTTCCTTTACCTTATCGGGATCAACCCTAATCCCGTACTTGGAGACAATGAATCCAAGTAAGCGTCCAGACTCAACAAAGAAAATACATTTATCCAGATTTAGACGCATGTTATAAAACTGAGACCTAAGAAAGATGGCTCTTAAATGATCTACGTGCTACGCTCGCTGCTTGTAATGGGCTGGAAGGTCATCCAAGTAAGCTTGAACGATATGCCTGATATCATGAAATGTGTAGTCCATGGCCCTTTGAAATGTTGCTCCAACATTCTTTAAACCGAATGGGAGTTTTAGATAGGCAAAGATTCCCCATGGGAAAACGAAGGCGGTTTTGTGCTGGTCTTTGGGTTTTATAGCAATATGGTTGTAACTTGAGAATCCATCCATGAATGAAAATGATTCACAATTGACGCAATCGTCAATGATTTGGTCGGTGAACGGTGTCATATAATTATCCTTGGGACACATGGTGCTCAAGTCTCAATAATCGACACATACGCGGATGGTTCCTTGTTTCTTATCAACATGAACCGGATTAGAAACCCATTCTGTTAAGGGAACGAGATAAACGAAACCAACACGTAACAAATTTTCCACCTCAGTCTTGATGGCTGCCATTTTGTGGGGGTGGACTAGTCGAAGCCTTTGGCGGACAAGTTTAACATTGTCATATATCTTGATCTCACGCTTGAAAATAACCAAATCTATGCCATGAATTTCCTCGTAGGACCAAGCGAATACATCGCAAAATTCCTTAAAAAGGCAGGTGAAGCTTGCAATTTCCTCAGGATTGCAATTTGCTCCAATCTGGATGTTTTCCACGATGCCTATCGTGATGGAAATATCGATAAACAATGTCTTTGAAATATTTCCCATGTTTCCTTCCGAGTCCAAAGTTTGGATAGTTTTATATGGTGAGGAAACGATTTCTGGTGCGTAAGGTGACAGGATTTGAAGAGGCATCATGTTCGAATCAGATATTGAAACACGATGGTGCGAGTCCTCCCAAGGTCGCTCTTCTAAACTCATGATCTCTCTAATGGCTTCGTCTGTAGGTAGGATTTGATTGAGGGGATCGAAAGAAGGAGAAATTATGGGAGGGGCAGTTGTACCATTGTCCGTGACCAAAGTGACCAGAGATTCAGATGCAGATTGAATGGCCTGGTAGGCCAATTCACCTGGTGACAATGACATTTTTTCTTCGTAAGTGTCAATGTCTGAAGGGGTTGGTAGGATCCAAGGATCAGTTGGTTCATGAGAAATGGATGAAACCATATTGACTGTCTGTGGAACCGCTGGTGGCAGAAGAGGGAAACAATCCATCAGGGAAGAGCCCCTCAGTAGACCGGTACCGATACTGATGTAAGAGTTAGGTACACCACCCACTAAGGGTACAAAGCCGCTTGGTAATGGGGAATAATCAGGGGTGAAAAAGGAAAGCTGGTCCACTATGACTACCTTTCCATCTAATGGAAATAGGATGGTGCGAAATACAGTAGACACAATGGTAGTCATGGTGTAATTCCAACTGCAACCCAACAAGAGATTATAGCCGAGCTTTCTATCTACGACTTCGATGTCCACCGTTACCATTTTCCCATACAAGGTGATCGGGTAGTTAGCTAGGTAACCTTTTGGGATGAAAGTGTGGCCGTTGAAAGCATTAAGGGAATTCGACGAAGGGGATAGGGTTGGAGAACCCAAAGTGAGCCAACATCAAGCCGACGTTACACAGGTAGAAGCACCTTCATCAATGACAGTTCTATGTATACCTTTACCTTTCGAAAAGATTTTCACTTGAAATGCAAGCTGGTGAGAAAGAGGAGGTTTACACTTTTCCATGTCAAAAATTGCAAGCATGGAATCTTGAAGGTCGATACCACCAATGGCCAAAAGCAGAGCTTTCCTTTGTGCTGGACATGTTTGTAATACTTCGAGTGATGACATAGCTGACGGCGCTTGCGCCAAGTCTTCTACAATGTTGTAGTTTTGGGCGGCATGTGCAGATGTATTGTGCGTTGTGCGTCGAAGTGCCCCTTTAGGGGGGAAAATCACAAGGTTAGAAATAGACCTTTCAATATGAAGATCATTAGGTGGCGGTGGGTTTTGACTTGAGGAGGGTTCCTTTGCATGAGCGACAGGAGCTTCATAATATTTGACTCTAGTTTTTAGATCTACCATTTCAAAGGTGTAAACGATAGAGGGTCCTTCACTAGCTGAAGGATGTTGTGAACTGCCATTACCCCCTTACAGGGGTTTGGGTTGGTTTGCAATAAGGTGTTGTTGTTGCTGAGTGGGGAAAGGATTATTCAGGACAGTAGGGGTCCTGATAGTATCCTTTTTAGCAATAAAATCTATGCACTCCTGAAGACGCGGTCAACAATAGGTCATGTGGTCTTCGACACAGATTTTGCAAGGGAATCTGGTGGGTTTATCCTTTCCATCTTCAGAGGGCACAACAATATTCTGCTTTGGGTTTTGTTTCTTTGTTGACTGCTCTTCAGAAGGAGCGGTGTTTTTCTTATTCTTCTTGTTCTTATCATCGAATTTTTGTTTAGACTCCACAGATTTGATCACGGTGGTAGGAAGAGCACTCAATTTGGTAGAGGAGTCCATTGACATCTGGGCAATGTGATCGCTGATTTGTTTTATAGCAGCCCCAAAGGTTGCACCGATAATCCCATCGGCGTGCTCTCTGGGATGCTGAGTAGCGGGAGCATTGGAGTTGCTAGGGGCTTTGAGAATTACGTCGTATAGAGTGCCACACTGCGAATATATCAGATAAAAGTGTTGGGCATGACAAATGGTTTGGTTTTCTGTGATCACACCACCTAAGATGACATCCTTAGTAAAGGGAATGACCCTGTCTGGTAAGCACTAATCAATGGAGATGAAACCCAATATCACAATGAATAACAAAGAGATCTGGCCAAATGTACAGTTATGGTTACTCTAGAGCTTCGCCCAAACCTCAGATTGAGGGGCCAAGTACTCTCGTGAAGACGAGCACCCTCCTAAAAACTGAAGACAAAGTAGGTCCGTCTATGTTAGGTACCAGGGTAGCCTACCCCAGTCACCTTGTGTTAGTCCCTAAAAGTATGGCTGCTAAGGATACCTCAGATCACAGACGCTATCGAGGGGGACATAGTCATAGACAGTGCGTTGGGTGGGTAGGATACCTGAGTCAGCTCCGATATCCCCGAAGGGATTCCCAATACACAAAATAAAGGAGATGCAAGAAAAAGTGGGATACCTTCACTTACAATCTAATGTTGTCTCATATTTAGCTTCGCTTTTACTGGAGTGGTCCCGGTAGTATGAGTGCAGAAGGATTTCTCTCTTTAATGACACTAGTTTTGGTGTATGATCTTGGGTAGTGTTATCTCAAAATATGACCCTGGAAGGCTACAGACCAGGAAGACCTCAAGTAACTATTTCAAACCTACTTTAGGCTAAGGCTTAGCCTCCCCAACCTGAGAGGGCTCTCTCAAAGGATTAATGTTTTTTATTATGATTAAGATGGCTAACTCTTGTGAAACGAATGTAAAAATATGAGTGGTGGAAACACAATTAGAAACTATCCATTGGGCTTATGGAGTCAATATCATTTTAGTATAACAATAGTATCAACCTTACATAGAAGTCAGGGCATTCAGGATTCAACACATTTAGAACATACCAAAAACATATAGGACCACACAGTCTATGAATGTATACAGGAAATTAGAGCACCATGAGTGAGTTCCAAGTGATTACACATTCATACCACTGCAAATATTGGGAAAAGAATAATACAACACATTCTGAACATCGAATCCCTCCTGAGTCCTGAGAAGCAAATCCAATCTTGGATTACTAAAACAAAGTCTTTTCATAAAGCCAAATATCAGAGCTTTTTTCAATAAATTTCCAACCCTTTGTACATCAGCTCTTATGCTATATATAGAACTCTTTTAAATAACTTAGATTCTTCCTCTAGCATGAGGAAAATTTGAATTCCACCTGACCTGACACCTATTTACACTTAAAACTAACTATTAAATGCAAATTACAGCTAACTGGCAATTTTTAGAGACCTAAAACAATTAGGAGTGTAACTCCTCATTATGATTAAAACGACCTTATATAAGAATTAAACACTCTTTTTGACACCTATAACTCCTTGAATTCAAATTTTATGGTGCTCATAACCTTCCAGCTGGCCCTTGATGACTCATCCCTGTATTGTTCCTAGAAACTAGGAGACTGTCCCTTGCTCTGTTCTGGTTGAAACATAGGTCTTGGGACAAAGCTCATATCTTCTCATAAAAAATGTATTTGTAAAAGTTGAAGGATGCTTTTGTGAAACAATCAACTTTGAACAAAAACCTCTCTTGGTTTTTTGAAACACTACTTCAGCTGTCCATAATCGATCCTTGAAGAAGACGTGTAAAACATGAAATTTTGATTTTTGAAAAACTGCACCTACAACAGTTTCGTAGCGCAACTTTAGTCTTTCATTTCTCCAAGATAATAATGGATTTGAAGAAAGTTGAAGAGGTTTTTTTACTTCAGTATCTTAGGAATGAAAACCTCTTTCACTTTTCAGATTTGAGTTTTCAACTGCTCAGAACCTCTTCTAGAAGTTGACTGGTAAAAATAAGAAGACAATTTGACTGATAAAGTTTGAAGTTAAAAAATGTCTTTCCTCTACTTGTTTTGCTCTTGCTGAATGTTGACACTTTGTACATGATCCTTTGTATAGATTCTCCTTCAAAAAGATTTGCCTTTGTCTTTCAACATTGGTCCATGAAAGCATAATGTGCAGTTACATCAGTTTCGTAGCGCTCTACGAAACTGCTGTGTGATTTTAAAAACACAGCTTTAGGTCAAAAATTCAACTCTCTTGATCTTTCCTTTGCTTGAAACGGCCTTTCCATCTGCCATGAAGATGTTCAAAATTGCTGTGTGATTTCTTTTAGCTAACTTGCTCCTAGTTATTCTTCTTTGTATCGTTTCACCTGTGAATTGTTCTTGTATCTTTTCTTTGATTTGACCTTTTCCTTTTTTAGCCTACTGGGTGTGTCTTGAATTACTAATGGTCTTGTGGGCTCCTTTCTTTCCGTATACTCCTCCATGGAATTCCCGCAACGTGAATATTTAAGAAGTCTGCACCATCTCAATTTTGATCACTGCCTCACTTGCAATGGATAAGGAAAGATGCCTCGCTTGCAATAGATAAGGAAAGTTGCCTCGCTTGATCTTCAAAGACTTCAAATTGAACACCTGTCGATGTGCTCTTCATGCATGAACCCAAACTTAAATCATAACTGTGAATGCTTGGATCTTTTTTGAAACTTGCAACCTAAGCATACCAAGACACCTAACGACTCTAATGATGAAGATGAATGACTGCATGTGATAGGCATAGTTCAAGGACTGACACATGGTGATGAACAATTAATGAATTTTTATGGAAAAGATAGTTAGACAAAGTCAGGGCATTCAGGATTCAACACATTTAGAACATACCAAAAACATATAGGACCACACAGTCTATGAATGTATACAGGAAATTAGAGCACCATGAGTGAGTTCTAAGTGATTACACATTCATACCACTACAAATATTGGGAAAAGAACCATACAACAAATTCTGAACATCGAATCCTTCCTGAGTCCTGAGAAGCAAAGCCAATCTTGTATTACTAAAACAGAGTCTTTTCATAAAGCCAAATATCAGAGCTTTTTTCAATAAATTTCCAACCCTTTGTACATCAGCTCTTATGCTATATATAGAACTCTTTTACATAACTTAGATTCTTCCTCTAGGATGAGGAAAATTTTAATTCCACCTGACCTGACACCTATTTACACTTAAAACTAACTATTAAATGCAAATGACAACTAACTGACAATTTTTAGAGACCTAAAACAATTAGGAGTGTAACTCCTCATTATGATTAAAACGAACTTATCTAAGAATTAAACACTCTTTTTGACACCTATAACTCCATGAATTCAAATTTTATGGTGCTCATAACCTTCCAGCTGGCCCTAAATGACTCATCCCTTTACTGTTCCTAGAAACTAGGAGACTGCCCCTTGCTCTGTTCTGGTTGAAACATAGGTCTTGGGACAAAGCTCATATCTTCTCATAAAAAATGTATTTGGAAAAGTTTAAGGAGGCTTTTGTGAAACAATCAATTCTGAACAAAAACCTCTCTTGGTTTTTTGAAACACTACTTCAGCTGTCCAGAATCGATCCTTGAAGAAGACGTGTAAAACATGAAATTTTGATTTTTGAAAAACTGCACCTACAACAGTTTCGTAGTGCAAGTTTAGTCTTTCATTTCTCCCAGATAATAATGGATTTGAAGAAAGTGGAAGATGTTTTTGTACTTCAGTATCTTAGGAAAGAAAACCTCTTTCACTTTTCAGATTTGAGTTTTCAACTGCTCAGAACCTCTTCTAGAAGTTGACTGGTAAAAACAAGAAGAAAGTTTGACTGATAAAGTTTGAAGTTAAAAGATGTCTTTCCTCTACTTGTTTTGCTCTTGCTGAATGTTGACACTTTGTACATGATCCTTTGTATAGATTCTCCTTCAAAAAGATTTGCCTTTGTCTTTCAACATTGGTCCATGAAAGCATAATGTGCAGTTACAGCAGTTTCGTAGCGCTCTACGAAACTGCTGTGTAATTTTAAAAACACAGCTTCAGGTCAAAAATTCAACTCTCTTGATCTTTCCTTCGCTTGAAACGGCCTTTCCATCTGCCATGAAGTTGTTCAAAATTGCTGTGTGATTTCTTTTATATAACTTGCTCCTGGTTATTCTTCTTTGTACCGTTTCACCTGTGAATTGTTCTTGTATCTTTTCTTTGATCTGACCTTTCCCTTTTTTAGCCTACTGGGTGTGTCTTGAATTACTAATGGTCTTGTGGGCTCCTTTCTTTCCGTATACTCCTCCATGGAATTCCCGCAACGTGAATATTAAAGAAGTCTGCACCATCTCAATTTCGATCACTGCCTCACTTGCAATGGATAAGGAAAGATGCCTCGCTTGCAATAGATAAGGAAAGCTACCTCGCTTGCAATAGATAAGGAAAGTTGCCTCACTTGATCTTCAAAGAATTCAAATTGAACACCTGTCAATGTGCTCTTCATGCATGAACCCAAACTTAAATCATAACTGTGAAGGCTTGGCTCTTTTTTGAAACTTGCAACCTAAGCACACCAAGACACCTAACGACTCTAATGATGAAGATGAATGGCTGCATGTGATAGGCATGGCTCAAGGGCTGACACATGGTGATGAAAAATTAACGAATTTTGATGGAAAATACAGTTAGACAAGATCTGGCACAAATCCCTGATTTCGTAGCGCAATTAGTGTAAACTCTATGTTTTGCGCTACGAAATCTCCTAGTTACGAAACTGTCTAGGTGTTTTCGTAGCGCACATAGTGTATTTTGTGAGTTTGCGCTACGAAAACTCCTAGTTGATTTCGAAATGCATGTAACTTTTGAAACAACCTTAACACATGACACTTTGAATAAATGTGGGACCAATGGTGGGTAAAACAAGATTGTTGACCATATTTAACAAAGGGAACAAGACTCCTAGGACCTAGACACTAAAGCAAACATGGAAAACTAAACCTAGACTAACACCTAACCTTTACAATGAAACTGATTTGAAACAAAATTTAAATTTTTTCTTAAGTTATAACAGGTAGTTTACTCACACTGCCTAACCCAAGATCCTAGCCTAAACTAATGTGTGTTTACTCTAGAAAGAGTTTTTGATTGATTTTATTAGGTAGATTTTAGGTGTACTTCTTTAGAGTCTTTGGTAGGGGTGCTGATGCATGAGATGTTATGGGACTCTGACTCAAATCATGCAAAAAATAATGCTTGTAAATTTTCAATTTCAATGAATAAGCTGCTTCTACAAAGGGAGACTCATTTATACATCAATATTAATTCCATGCATCCTATTCAGTACAACACTCGCATAACCGACAAAACTTTTCAATGCTCTCTAAAAACTACTGAAACCAAATAATGCAGAACTTAACTAGCTAAGCAGAAAACAATATTTTTTTTTTTGATTTTTTTCTTTTATGAAAATAAAAACTTTAAGAAGGAAAGTTATTTTCTAAAAAAAAAATTGTTGATGATTCAGATCAGTCAAAGAAAACATAACTACAAATCCCTTATTAGTTCAGAAGCAAGTTTCCCAACCCTTTGAGGTCACAAACACTGTTGTTTATCAAAAAATGGGTGACTAACACTCTGTGCTAGAGGCCACAGAGAGTTACTGGTGGCACTAACGCTTTGGTTGCTTTATAAAGCTCTGTTTACACTAGTAACCTACGTTAGTGAGAAAAAACACTTCAAAAATAGGGTTGTGGGGATCACATCCAGGGTTGAGGAATGAAAGAAGGGTGCTACAAGGTCCTGAGTGGTGAGAAAAGGAATGAAGAAGTACAGGAAGGTCTGGAAGGAGGAGAAATATAGGAATTTTTTGGGAATATAGGGAACTAAAATGTAGTCCCCAACAGAGTCGCCAATTCTGCTATAGGGATTAATGCATGGTGTATGGAAGATGAAGGAACCCTCAAGGGTCTTCCCAGGACCCTTGGCAGATTGTAAGGCTATCTGTAGATGTCAGAAATATATGTGCATGTCCACGTTCAACAACTAACTATCAAAGTGAAACAAATTCATTACCTTGAGTGTTTGTGTGGAGTTGCTGGAGAGCGCAATGCAACTAGGTGGAAGTCCCCTGAGTCGGCTCCAGATAAAGTCCTACACATAGAAAATACAAGCGTATCACAACATAAAACCTTGATAATCAATGCATAAACATACAAGAGACATCTAGTTGCACATAACTAAGCCACTCATGCTAAAAGACATTGAATAAACATATAAATGAATCATAGTACCAACATCACGGAGTGGATAGTACAACTGCAGTTCTATATTAATGTCGAAAGAGTGATTACAACCATTGGTTGCATCATCCTTCCCTTACCCCCGTAGCTCCTCTCTCTCTCTATTTCCCTTCTTACCAACTTCTTATGCTTAAGTTTGAGACTCTGCTAGACAATTAAGTAAGCTATCCTTTCAAATGATCTGACCCCTTTCACAATAGCCGTAGCTCTGCTTATGAAGCATGTGAGGTTAGGGTTACCAAGTTTCTCCATGAGTTTCTTTAGGTAAAAGCAATGATGTTGCCATTCTTTTGAGCTCTTTCCCATTTGCATACTCCATTAGGATTAGTAATCCCCCAAATAGGTCGAACTTTGATGTTTTCTTGCTTTTCAGAGTTGATTTAGGAGAGAATATAGGGATATTTCTTAGTCAATCCACTCCTTTGACCCTTAGCTCCTCATTAGGGTTTAATAACACTATTCCCAAGGTAACAAGTAGAGTTATTTGGGTCACTAACGCACCCTTAGGCTTGTTGAGAAGCTTTATAAAGCAGGTTGCTAGTGTATAGGCTGCGTTAGCTTGGAAACACGGCTTGTGAATTTAGTCATTGCTTCAGTCATCACGTCTTTCCCCTCTGAGCTGTTGAGGAGGTCATTTTACTATATAACACCATGATGGATGGATTTTCTAGGTATAACCAGATAATTGTCCACAAGGATGATATCCCTAACACTGCTTTTACCATCCCTTGGGGAACGTTCATGTATCAAAATATGTCATTTAGGTAAGTGAATGTTGGGGCCACCTTCCAGAGGGCGATGGATATCACCTTCACTAATGAGAAAGATTGTTTTATAGTCATCTATATGGATGATATAATTTCCTTCTCTTAGAGTGATGACCAACACCTGAAGCACCTAGAAGTAATTTTTTGCAAATGTCGAAGGTATGGTTTGTCTTTAAATCATAACAAATCCTTCTTCGCCATGACCAAGGGTAAATTGCTGGGGCATATTGTATCAGAACATGGAGTTAGGATTGATCCTAAAAGGGTACACTTTATCTAGACCATTTCTCTTCCCCACACTAAGAAGGAAGTTCAGGCTTTCTTAGAAAAAATTAATTTCTTGCGAAGATTTATCCCAAAATTTGCGGAGATAGTTAAAAATATAACTCGAATGCTTAAAAAGGGAAATGACATAAAACATGATGAAGAGTCCAAATTCTCTTTTGAAAGAATCAAGACCACTATTAAGGGTCACCAGTCCTCATTAGCCCAGATTATAAAAAGGACTTTATTATTTTCTTTTTTTCCTTTGAACATACCATAAATGTTGTTCTATTACAAAAGAATCAACAAGAGTATGAACAACCTGTGGCATTTTCAGTAAGGCTCTTCAACATGCAGAACTTAAATACAACATAATAGAGAAGAAAATCTATGCTTTGGTAAAAACCCTCAAGGATTTTAGAGAATATATGTTGTTGGCTAAGTCCATTATTTATCTTCCACACCCTGCGATAAGAGACATTCTTTCGCAACATGATACAAAAGGGAGAAGAGGGAAGTGGATAACTAAAGTCGAGGAATACGATCTAGACTTGAAACCTATTAATATTGTGAAGGTCCATGGATTATCTAAGTTACTAAACGAATCCAACCTTGATGCATCAGGTATCGATCAATATTCTCTCAGAACTATGACATAAGTAAATGAATAACAATAGGATAAGAAATCATGATTGATGCTACCTACTTTAGCCCCTATCACCATTCATCCAGATTTTTGTTCATCTGAATGGTATAGAGATATTATAAGCTATCTTCAAACCATTAAGCAGTGAAATTCCTTGAGTAAACCCACATGACGATCTTTAAAATTGAAATCTGTAAATTATGTATTATAAATGGTAAATTATATAGGAAATATCTAGTAGGTGTAATTTTAAACTATATATTACCCTCCCAAGTGGATTATTTGATCACACGACATCATAGTGGAGTCTGTGGTGGCCATTTCACATGGTGAGCTACCACCCATAAGATTCTTAGAAGTGGGCTCTATTGGCCCACTCTCTTTCGTGACGTAAATAAAAAGGTGAGAGCCCGTCAGTAGTGTCAGATCTTTGTGGGTAAGCAAAATCTCACGGCCTTACCTTTGAAACCGAAGCTCCTTTTCAACAATGTAGTTTAGACTTCATTGGAGAGATCCACCCTCCTTCCAACGGTCAACACTGTTGAATAATCACTGCTATTGATTATTTCACTAAATGGGTTGAAGCCATCCCATTAAGGAAAATTAAAGATAAAGTAGTGATGGATTTCCTAACAGAAAACATATTTTCATGTTTTGGGTGTCCTAAAAATATCATTGCTAACAACACTAAACCTTTATGTTCAACGACCTTTCATAATTTTTGTGACAATTACGAAGTAAAATTAGGAAATTCGACAACCTATTACCCTCAAGGAAACGAGCTTGTTGAGTTCACTAACAAAAACATTATTAAAATTTTAAAGAAATATATACATTCTAAAAAGCGTAACTAGCATGTAGCATTAAAATATACCATATAGGCAGACAAAATCCATGCTAAGAAGTCTATCAGCACTTCACCCTTTCAATTCGTCTACGGGTTAGATACTGTCTTCCCACTCTATTTAAGCACGAAGGGGTTATGAAAAGTCTACAAAAATCCAATGAAGAGCCTAATGACCTTCAAAGGAAAATTAATCAAATGATAGAACTACAACAAGAAAGAGAGCTAGTATATGAAAGAATTAACCAACATCAAGCAAAAATTAAGTAAATATTTGACAAATGTGCCAAAGGCAGGGTTTTATTCTTGGTGATTTAGTTCTCAAGTGGGATAAAAGGAATGAGGAGTCCAACAAGCATGGAAAATTTGATAATCTATGGCTAGGCCCATTCATAATCGCTAAGGTGGAAGGGGAATATTCATTTTCCCTTAGAAATTTCGAGGGAGAAGAAGTTGGTCACGCCGTAAATGGCCAATTTTTGAAACACTATCTTACTTATTGAGACTTTTATATATATAAAAAGAAAAGAAAAAAAGAGAGGTTTTGAAGGGTTTTGCACATCTATACGTCTATACATATACACATATATAAAAATAGAAAAATAAGAAAAGTATAATAAAAGTGATAAATAATTGATAATCATTGCATTCATATAATGAGAATCCAAAATAAGCGATATCTTTACAATAACTCTACATACTTCAAATCATGTATGGTTCTTAAGCACCATTATTTTGGGTCATGCAAATTAATGGTTAAGACCGAATATAACTTCCCATGAACATTATTAACCCATGGAGATTATCTATATAATTAGATATCTTTAAAATTTCCTATGAGATCTTTGGTGTTGTTGCAATTATGTTTAACGATGGAGTCACAAAACCAGTTGTCTTCGTCCTTCACAGACAAGTTCCACCACAAATCTATCATTCACAATCTAGAACCTTCCCTTCTTAGAATGGGGTATGCTGATAACCTCTGTCGGGGCCATGAACACTTGTTGGCAATGGAGCAAGGTCAGTGGTACTGACTTTTTAGTGCGTAATATTCCCATTACCTTACGTTGTGGCGTTTGTAGGCTATGCTAGTGGCTCCACCGGGGCTATGGACACTCATTGGCAATGGAGCCACACTAATGGCATTGGGATTACCCCGTGTGATTTTTTTCCTGCCATGTTGCTGAAAAGTGAATTTTAAATAAAAAGGAAAAGCTAAAGTTCACCAGAAATCCAAAATATAAGGGTAAATAAGTCAAGGGAGGTAAATCCTATTTGTGAAGCAGCGATTGACTCCATCGGAGCTAAGGGTGCTCGCTGGTAACAAAGTGACATTCAACGACAACTGCCAGGGAGGGGTGTTCAAAAGTTCATGTTTTATGCATTTTCAGGCCATGAATTTGTTACTGCAACACATTAGTCATCTCACGGGTATTTCAATCATGGAACCATATGTTAAGTCTCCAGTTGATGTTAATTTAACCTCCATTATTAATTTTATTAACTAGGTCTTAGTGTTTAGTCGCTAAATCCATGCGAAGTTCCCTTTTGAACTATTACATGATGAACATGTTGTAAAATTATCACACCAACACATCATATATATATAATAATAATAATATTAATAAAGAAACATAGCTAAAATAGCTAATGGAAAACATGAGATATAATTATTTGAGTTACGAATTAAAATTAGAGATGATTTCTTTCTTCAGTCTGATAAAAATCTCTACTTTGCAACAAGAAAACATCTAAATGTCCCATTCATCAACAAATAAACATTTTTTGTAGAACAACTTATATTCACAACATATTGTTTTAAAAGTTGACATATATAGTAAGCTGAGAACCGGTAATACATAATTTATGAAAGGTATCAATAATTGAGTCATAAAGCTCTATTATTCTTATAAATTATACAAAATTTATATCACAACACAGTTCCTTGAAGAGTAGCTTAATTTCTCATAAGGAAATCTATCCGTCAGAAACCTGGATTATGTCTTTTTCGAAATTTTCAGAGTCCATGGGGGGAATACTCCCTGTTGCTTCCCCTGTGTGTACTTCCTGAATAGTGTTGTAAATCTTAGGAAGAAGTTCCAACTTATCTTCAATCCGAACCATATGATCCTCCATTTCTATCAATAGGAATAACAACTTGTCTAATTTCTCGTGGAGAGTTTCACGCCTTCCTCTGCTACTTCCTGCAACACTTGCCATCACAAAATTAACCCAGCTTATCGTAAACAGTTTTGGGTAATGACCCATTCTTGAAGTATTGTTTCATTATACTCCACTTAATTATTTCACATTGTTTCTGCATTAATTCTTCACTTTTACCCATTGCATATCCAAAATCTCATTCGTGCCATATCTGTACAAAGCTAACATCAATATACAGCTATCCTATTAGAAAGATCCCCTCTGTCATTCATTTTAGACTCCATAAGCCAACAATAACGCACATGGTATCTATTCTTGGTTCTTCGTGGGGAAGAACCATCGCTAGATGGAGGCAACGTTATGCACTAAAATTCACCCCCTTCCAACTTTATAGGGAAAAATTGTGGACTAAATTAATTAAACCCTTTGAGTTTAAGGAGATCGAGATAGACGGTAATACGTTTGCGCATCTGAGATGTTGATTCACTCCCTTATGAAATCAACGGTAGAAATGGCTCATCGTATTAGTTCATGCCTTAAATTTAACTTTATCATAAAACTAGACGAGCGTAAGATCCAATTAACTCTCTTTTTCCTCGATCGTTCGATGCATGGTCACCTTCCTGATCCTCTTCATTGCACCCAAACATGCGCGAAAGTTAGAGGCGGGCTTACCATCCGATGGGTCGGGACTATCGAGACCAAGATGATTCTATAGTTCCCGATTCACATTAGTTTGGAACACGTGCAATAGATAATTTGTTCTTCTGACTTGATGTCATCCCAACCATCCAATTCTCCTAACATCAATGACAATCAGGTTCTTACCTGTGAGAAGTTTAACCATTCGCTTCCACTAGTCACCTCAGACAATGAGTCCACCAGTCACCTCTTGGTAGCTATTGCATTGCATTAATTATCCCTGTAACCCTAATTTAACCTTAATGTCGCTAACCTTTTTCGGTTCATTCATTTCTCCTTTGCTTCTACATGTCAGTCTGGGAACCCGTCAAAGGAAAAATATAACCTCTAAGCAAGCATACCATGCAAAATTAGTTTCCATTAAACTGGTAAGTGACTCTCACTTACTTTTATTTCTCTAGGATGGCAATTTATTTGCAGAATCTCATAATGTCTGAAGATTTGGTTAAGGAAGCTTTGGTAAATGAGCTAGTCGGGGTTCGAGGCACTAAAGTTTGTATTACAGATGTTCTCACTCTTAAAAGGAATTTAACCCTTTCCACTAGTGTACCAGATGATGATATATGCCTATATAAGCCTGAAATCTTAGACTCCACCCTCCTTCCTATTCATTTCAATGCCACCCTCCCTCACCACAACTGCGCAATCCATCCATAGACCTTCCACTGATTGCATACACCATCTGTACAATTAAGAAAATTATACAATTGATAGTACACTATCCCTGAACTCTAATCTCAACTGGGTATTTCTTAGAACTGACATGCATGAGTTATTTTTGAGTGAATTATCATTTATCTGATTGATCATTGTATGTGAATTATTCAATTTAATCCACTTGACGCTCACTAGTTCCTCCAACAGTTAGAACTAGTTTAATTGAATTTAACTCAGTTAAACTGAATTAAATAATTACAACTAAATAAGTACTCAACCCAGGATCCTAAAATTTAGGAATCACTCTACATGACTCTAGATAGACTTCCAACTTGAATTTACTGAGCTAACTAAGTCAAATTAACTTAGTTAACTGTTACAAGTTGCTATGAGAATAGAATTACAATTTAATTCCCAATTTAATTCAAGGACAAATTAAATTAGGGTTTTCTTGATGCAATTTTTAACATTTTTGGTTGATATTTTCAACACTCCCTCCCAACAAGAAAGGAATCCAACTCTCTCCCAATTCGGTGCCTTTGGAATGTTTTGCATGCAAAAATTGTCATTGTTGTTGTTGCTATTGCAACATCTGCAACAAAAAAGCATCCAAACAAAATAAACTGAATCAACTATGTCTGCAACTGTCTACTAGGAAAACTATGTTGTTGCTGACTCTACTACCAAGCCTCTTGCTTTGTTGTCAACACTACTCTGCACTCCTCAGTATTTGAATGACATTGATCCTCCTGCTATTGAATATCGTGGGCCCCTGTATCAAGGTAATGATCCATGAGAAAAAAAACATCAATGGATCCTACCCAATTTCTGAACTCTTGGAACTATTGCTTCACATCGCTCCATCTCTCACCTGGAGGTATGGTTGCATGTGCTCCCTCTACCCACTTGGCTCAAAATTTTCACTTACTTGAGGTCTCTGCTTGAGTGGATGTTTTCACTTGGTCTCTTCTCTACTTCTCGAATTGTGGCTGCTCCACAACTTGCTGAGGCTGCATGCTGAGAGGTAATTCATGCTCCCTCTCAACCACCAAGTCTCTAATCTTTTCCTTGCCCCTCAAGGCTTTTCATGCATCTTGTACCTCAAGTGCATACAGGTTCTTGAATCGCATACTGTTTTCCTTGTCTTATGGCGACGTGTCTAAGGAAAACATTTCCTTTGATAAAAATCACATTGTAGCCACGTCTTCCAATACCGTGACAAAAACAAGATTCTTCTTTAGTCTTGGAACATACATCACAATTGTGAGTCTGAGAGGGGAGCCAAACTCCCTCTGAAAAGTAACAATACCGATTTTGGTCGCTCTATACCTCCCATCATCTCCAATCTCTATGTTCTTCTTGAGGTCTTTCTCCTCCAAGTCACTAAAGAGATCTCTATTCTTTGTCATGTGGGACGAGGCACTGTTGTCGAGATACCACATGCTTCCCATTATAGTTATTTCCATGCATGCAATGAGAGTGAAATCAAGTCTGAATTGCGAAGCTACAGCTTCACATGTTGCTGCTACTACAAGCTCCTTCTTGCTTGCTTTCTTCTGTGAGAATTTCGTGGCATAGTGTCTGAACTCATGACAATGAAAACACTTGATGTTTGACAAGTCCTTCTTCTTGCCACCCTCCTTGCCTTGAGACTTCTTTCCCTTGGATTTATTTTCTTTGTTGACTAATGAAAATTCCTCTTCCACTTCTTTGGATGATGTCCCATCTCTCGTGTTCTGCCGAATCTCTTCTTGCACCAAGTTAGACAACTACTCCCACTCTAGTAGCTTCTCCCACCCATTAGCTAAGTCCTGGTAGATGTGCAAGCTCTTGGGAAGTCCTAGAAGTGATAGGATCACCAAATTGTCTTTTGCAATAGTAACCTCGACACTTCCAAGCTCATCCCGACATTGGGTGAACTTGGTCAAGTACTTCAGAATTGAGTCGCCCTTCTCCATCTTGATATTTCTGAGCTTTTTCTTCAGTACCAGCTTCTTGTGGTCACTCCTATTTTGGAATAGTTTCTGTTAACACCCAGGTTGTTCCCTATGACTCCCAAGGGAATACGGCCGGGGTAACCACTAACCAACCTTTGGATTATAGATCTAGCATATCTTATAATCAGAGAGGGCTCTCTCTTTAAAGTTTCAGATATGCTTTGGTAGTATTTGGCTATTAAAATTTCAGTTCCTGGTTAAGACTTTGGGTGGTGACCTTTTGTTTGTAAGAAGGGCTGAAGAGTGCAGAAGTGCTAATCCATTGGGCATATGGAGTCAGAAAAGTGAGATAGTTCTGGTGCCTGTGATGGAGAAAGTTTTGCTACAAGGCTAGATGGCTATTGTTAATATAATTTCCGATTTAGTGAGTGAAACAATGAGATATGGAGTTACCAACAGTATGATATCAATTTGAACAACAATCTCTACTTAGTAGCATAAATGAATTACCAAATAGTGACTGTGA
This sequence comes from Pinus taeda, assembly GCA_000404065.3. NCBI lineage: Eukaryota > Viridiplantae > Streptophyta > Pinopsida > Pinales > Pinaceae > Pinus > Pinus taeda. Next base: position 75,826 of record APFE031118316.1, on the reverse strand, counting down.
GATATTCAGAGCTTATTGGAGCAATTAAGAATTCCAATTTAAACAGCCGAAGTTATGGAAAACATTTACAGTGAAGATAGATTGAGATCAGGGTGTCTCCATGGAAAAATCCTGAGCTATTCTTTTTCTTTATTTCCTAGATTTAGAACAACATGTGAGAGTCCCGAGTTAAAACAAATAACAGAAAGCATTAACAGAGATAGAGAAACACTTATTATATCAAGCCATAGCACTAGAATCTTGTAGCATTCAATGGTTCCAATCACAGCATGCACCAGTAAGACTCAGTTCCTGTAAACTCCAAGCTTTATTTATAACATCTTTCTGAAAGTTACTGCCGAGTTCTCATTTCTTCATAAGAGAACAACAAAACCAACAACAACTTGAAATTTTGTGCGAGGGGGAATATATACAATAGGTTTTACAACATATCTGAATGTTGAGTCATTTGATAAATTAACTATGCTCACCAACTTTACAAAATATCAGATAAGAAAGTTATTGCTACTCTAAATGTAAGATAAATGGTCTTTAATGTTGTCCGGCCTCTTCTTGACCTTTGGAGGAGACTGAGTCGGTTGAGCATTCTGCTTTAATGCTGAATGATGTGAATGATGTGTCTTTATACTCTGTCATGCTGTAGCTTTCTCGGCCCTGTTACCTGTAGCTGTCATTGTTGCTTTTGGTGGACGAATCTTCCTGCTGAGTTGGCTCATTCCATCTTTTTCAGTCATAGTATATGCATCATACTTTCTGAATATGATGACTTATATATTTTTATGACAAAACTTTGATGAAAAACCCCTGTTTATAATAATAACTGTATCATTGAGGTCCACCATTCCTGTGTAGGAAATTGATGCCTCAAAATTGCATCCAAAGTCTCATCTGCCTCTGTGTATTTGTAGAAGTTCGGAGGCACTTCAAATAAATGGTTGATCTCATTCATAATAAAAAACAAATTCTCTACCCTGTCATAGTGACTTTGCCTAGATGTTGGCCCTGTTACCTGTGAGCTACTTGATCCTTGACTGATCTGATTGGTGGCTAATGTGTTCACCCTTTTTGCATAAACCTCATGTGATAGAAGTTCCCCTGCACTGTTGAGCAAGCTTGGAAGACCTTTGCCCTGTAATGCTGCAAACTTGTCCATGAACTTGTTGACCTCTGTTTGCATGTCCTTGCTTCTTCTATCCAATGTCTGCACCAGGATTTTCAGTGTGAGGACCCTCTTTATTAGCTAGATAGTTTCTGTCCTATTGGAGATCCCAATTTCCGCCAGCTGAGGACCTGTCCAGTTATTAAGCACATTAATCATTCTGCTGGCTATCTCAGGCATACTGCCTAGAGATGCCCTTTCTCTATGGACTTGCTTCATTTTCTCATGAATAGTTTCAATGTATTGCCACTGATCCGTTATTGATTGGCCAATGTGGGTCCACAAAATTGTCCTGATCTCAGCCACCACTTTGTCAAGCATGAGCTCTTTCTCCAGCTCCTTTATCCTTTCTTTGTGAGCTTTTATTTCTCTCCCTTTCTTAGCCACATTTTGCTTGGATTTGTCATATTTCTCATTCAGCTTGGCCAAATTCTCCTTGGCTCCATCCAGTTCTGTCATCTGGGCTTCGAGGGCCTGGATCTCACTCATGAATTTCTGCATGTCGAGGCTCGGAGCCTGCTCTATAGTTGGTGTTGGTGCTGCTATTGATGTTGATGGTGATGCCGGTTCTGTGGGAAGAGGGGTAGCCTTGGGGGGCTCCTCAAGGTTTATAACCTCTGGAGGGGACTGAGAAGTCTGGCCTCCCTCTTTCTACTGTAGAGCTGCCTGTAGTGCAGCCTCTATGTCCTCCAGCTTCCCTTCTATCTGCACTAGTTGCTTGTGTAGTGCTACCAGCAATATAGCTACCTCCTGGTCTTGCCTCTGCTGAGCAACCTCATCTGTTTGGGGTTGAATGGTTGCTGGGAGCTTCACTTTCTTTCTTAGGGCTGCAAGGTCTGCATCTCTTATCTTTAGCAGCGATTGTATGGCTTTTGGATCCTTGGGGTCATGCCCAAGCTCTATAATTATATCCTCCAAAGACTTGATCCTGTTGTCTTTGGCCAAGGATGATGCCTTCTCCAACTCAATTTGGGCAGCTGTATTATTTAGGCTGTTTTCCAACCTATTAGCCAACATTGTTTTGTCTGTCAATGTTGCATAGACCATCTCACCTGTTTGCTTGTGAAGCTCTATTTGGTCCATAGGGTGGATGTCCACTGCAAGAACCTCAAGGTTGGTTCTTATATAGTCTACAACTGACTGTAGCTGCAGCATGGTGGGCATGAAATGACTCATGGTCATTTTACCTTCTGTGATGTCATAGGCTGACATAAGCCTTTGTTGATTGGTGGGGGCCATCTTTAGCAACTGGTTGTAGATTTGGAGCTTGAGTGGCTCATTTCTCCTCTTGATCTCAATAAATTGTTTCTTGATGCCTGCCTCTGCTCTCCTTTGATGACTTGAGGACCTGACCTCTCCTCCAATAGTTCTCTCTTGTTCCTGCTGAAAGGAACTGGAAGATGCCTCCATACTTGGTGGGCCCATTCCCAACGATTGCCCCATAGGCATTTCTTCCTCGGAGAGGGGATTTAATCTCTGCCTTTTCTCCCCTTGATTTGTGGATGTGGTGAGGGGAGTCTCCTGCTCTCTATCCCTCTTCTTTCCCTTTTCTTCTTTCTGTGGAGTTTGCAGCACTGAGGCCTCCACTGTCTTTTCTTGCCAAGGAGGTACATTCTCTTGAGCCTGTTGCTCAGTAGGTATTGGGGCTTCAGCTGTTTGTTCTTGCTGTATTGGCTGCCTCTCTTTTTGTTGTTCTGCTTGTTGTTCTGCTATAGGAGGTGGATGTTCCTGCTCCATCTGCTTCCCTTTATCCTTGCATGATCCCTGCTGAGCAGTTCTGGCTGCTTGCTGATGGGCTGTAGAGGATGAGGCAGCTGCTCCAAGTTGCCTTTGGTATGAAGAGGAAACCTACCCACAAGTTTCCAAGTCAGCCTCTTTCTCAATATTCTTTGCTTCTCTTTGTAGCATTTGCTCTCTACCAATTGGCTCTTCTAGAGTGCCCTCTTCCCAGCTTAAAGAATTAGCATACTGCTCAATATGAGGCAGTCTCACGTGAGCATAGCCACCCAATTTGTATTTTACCCTCCTGAGGGAAATGAAATGATTAGGGTCATAAGGTACCCATTTGAAACCGGTTTGAAATTTGAGGGTCTCTAGGATCAAATCAGCTTCCTTCCATCCTTCCTCCCTTTTGTTGTATAGAAATGGGCCCAGCTGGTTCCTTACTTTTAGTTGCACCTTCTTGTTTTTACTTTGGAAATGGACAAAGTCTGCATTTCCAAACTGCCTAAAATATTCTAAGGCAAAAAGTCTCATAGGGACATATCTTGGCAGCCTATAAGCGTTCAACTCATAGCCATATATACTGACTACTGTATGGTGTTGGTAAAAGTACCAATCACCAATGCTGTAGGCCTTTGAGAGGTGAAGAATCCTTTGCATCTCCTCTGTCAATTTGGGAGGAGGGACACCCAATAACAAGGTCATAGTTGGATGGATAAAAAGGTCTATGAACTCATAGTAGGTGTAAGGTGAATAAGATATATGATGAAAGACTGAAGACCAAAACACTACCTAGTGTATTTAAACACCTTTTCCCTTTCTACATTCATTAATTGTTCATGAATCTTATTGGCAATGTATGTAGCAAAATCGTAGTGCACAGCAGGAGGCATTCCAGGGGAGAATATGGACAGCATGGCCATAATGGTTTCATCAACATCCTCATATGTCCCATAACCCAGGATATAACTGATCAAATCCACAAGCATTTTTCCCAGCTCATTGAGATATTGATATGCTATAGGAAGGGTGGTGCTCATAGCTTCAAATTTTGGCTGAATAAATAACTGATTAATCTTGATAATCTGAGCACTGGACAGCTTGCCCTCTTTCTTTATCAAGTCATTGATGGAGAGAGGAGTTAGGGGCTTTGCAGTGTGAAAGTGTAGCATCTCATTAATGGCCTCAGGGATGATATGGAACAATACTGAGCCTGAGGGGCTGAGAACAGCTCTCTGACATGGGTCATAGATGGAACGACATTGATTTATCAAGTCTGGGAGGACATTGACTTGAGGGAGATTGTGAATGGGCAGGATGGAGTCCCAAATCCCTAAGATATCAGCTCCACTGAGATATTGGGCTTTTAACTCATTCAGCAGGTGAATATTAAATTTGGAAGTCATGGCAGTTGAGTCTAGCATCTGGTAATCTCTATCACCCAGGGCCTTCCACTCTAGCTCTCTGTGTGGGGCATTCAGAGGTTGAATATTCAGGGCTACTAGTGTTTCCATGGCTAAGTAGTACTTGTGACTTGTACTAGAACTGGTTTCAGTGGGCAGAACAACACAGAGGGGTGTTTTTGCAGTAGTAGGGCAAATTGTAAGGGAAAATGAGGTAAATTGTGGTGACAATAGTGTAAAATTCTCAAAAGAGAGTTAATTGAGCAACTGCAAGGACTCGCAACACTGTTTTCCTAAATTCACAGTCTATTCGCGCATTCGTGGACTTAAAAACCTGAGCTATGTGACTAAATGTGGGCTCAACATGTGAATTTCGACCTTAAAACTGAAAACGAATGCTGGTCACCGAGGATTTGCTGGTAAATACAGGTTTCCTCACTCTTTTTAATTCAGTTCTGGAGAATTATGGACATAACTAAGCGCTGAGGGGATGCTTTGGATAAATACCTGGTGAATTACCGGCAATGGTCACAAATGCAGGTGGGTTGGAGGCGACAACGGTCTTCGGGTCGATTTCTGCAGGTTGGCGACAGTTGGTCGTAGTTTGCATGCAGAGGTGAGCAACAGTTCTTTTAGTAAAAGTGATAAAAACACAAAATTTTGGCTAAAATATAGACTTTTTGGGTTATTGGCATGTTTTTTGGATGATGTTAGCATGATGTCATCAGGTGGGGTCAGGGTCGGGTGACGTCAGCATGATGTCATCGAGTGACGTGGCAGCCTGTGAGTGGTCCACAGGGATTGCATAGGTGGCAGACACGTCGGAGCGTTGGCGGGCGGGGGTGCCGACAGGGCGCCGAGTCGAACTAACGTGGGCGAGCGTAGCGGTGATGTGGGTAGGCGGTATAATACAGCGGTAAGTGGATTTTCTCGGACTGCTCTAGATACGGTCACGGTATTGTCAGAGGGCAGCCCGAGAAGATATGGGGGTGACATGTGGCAGAGGCCTGACGTCACCCTCTGACAGTTTCTCGGGCGGTAAAGTGCGGTGATCGGGGCCCGTCCGATATGGATGTGGGCCGTCGGATGGGAAAGCCCAAATCTGACGGTTGACGAGTTGATGAGATGCGAGGGCAATATGAACTGCGGGGAAGAATAAAATATTATTATTTCTGAAATGTGTGCCCGGCGGAACATTGTAGAAAGTGGGTTTTTTGGTTTTTTGCAGAGTTACGTGTAAAAATGGGATTTCACACAGGTTTATTTACAAAGCGGGTTTTAGGTTATTAATCCAAGCAAATCCTGGATTAATCCCAAGATTAATTTTTCGGCGCTCTTTGGGTCGCGCTCAATGTTTTAGCCTTTGAAACTTTCAAAACGATACATAGAGCTATAATGCTCGGGGAAGGGGATATATAGATATTTTTGGGTTTTTTGCCAAATTTACATAGTAATAGGGGGGATAGGGGATATAAGGAGTTAACTAGTGATAGGTTAGTAGTTAACATGAGTGAAAAAAGGTGGATGAGGGGGGTAAAATACTAAGCTGTTTATATGAAAACAACTTGGTTTTTAGGAAGTAGATCAAAATGAAAAGAATTTTTACACAAGAAATGTGGCTCTTAAAGAAACAAGAACCAACAAAAGACTTTGACTTCTTTCATGAACATAGGTGGCATAGGGATGTTAGCCATGAATGTGATGGGGGGTAATCTGGAAGTTAGACATGCTTCATTAAGTTGCTGTAAGACTGCTAAAATAGGAAATCTGCACTGGCACCATGTTTTTACCTTTGCTTAGGCCAGTGAAATGCCATAAACCATGCTTTCTGCAACCCCATCTACCTACCCACTCTATTGCTAGCATTTTTTGTTACTCCAAGGAGGGTGCACTTAGACTTGCAAACCCTTCTGCGCCTTTTCTTTTCCTTTGGATTTTTCTTTTGATTTTCTATCTAAAACTACCCTTATTGCTTCCAAGGCCCCAGATTAAGCAGTTGGGAACCTTCATTCTCTACCTATCTACTTTACCTGCCAAGATTGAGCTGTTTGGACAGATTTCTTTCTCTAATCTACGACAAAAATTGAAACATGGCATGACCCAGCTTAGGCTGTTGGATCACCCATTCAGAAGTAGGGCAGCATCAACCAAATGTAAGTATATTTCTTCCACAAGAATATGAGATCTTTGTACCACCAAAGTAGATCATATTGGCACTTCCCCTGCCAATCATGAAAAATGAAACCTATTGGTATAGGTAGCTAACAGTGGCTCCACTTGGGGATGGTTTTTCTTTTTGAAAGACCAAGAACAGCAGGTCGGAATGCCTTGGGCCTTGACTTCTTCTACCAAAACTTGAAAACTTTCTCTTTGTACTTCAAAACTGGAGGCTGTCACCTCTGTGGAACTTCTGGAATATAAAGCCTTTTTTCTGCTTATTTACAACAACTTTTTAAACTGAACTATTTGTATGCCGAAAGAAAATATATACAACTGATTATGTACAGGAGGAAAGACCCTGCTATATACATGGAAAGTAGTCAAAATAGTGCTTCAACATCCTACCATTCACAGGACCTTCATTTAAGTCAGTTTCATCTAGATTTTTTAGGAAGTAAGTTTTGTTTCCTTGCACTGCTTGGATAATAAATGGTCCTCTCCAAAGAGAATCAAATTTTCCATGTTTTCCTTTATCTTCCCTTCTTGAATCCCACTTGAGGACTTTGTCACCTATGCTGAAATCTTCAGCCTTAGTCCTTCTATCAAAAGCTTTCTTTAAATTTTCTTGTAGAACTTGTACTCTGCTATAAACTTGGTCTCTAGTTTGCTGCAAACATATTATTTGATTGATCCTTCTTTGCATGTCATTGGGCTCAGCTTGACTTTCTTGAAGTAGTTTCATAACAAGAACCCCTAGTGATGAAGGAAATTTGGCTTCTAATCCATAGACTAACTCATATGGGCTGACCCCAATGGATCTCTTGGTTGTTAGTCTATCTGCCCATAAGGCATTCACAAGCTTCTTA
>APFE031118316.1:0-67861 GCA_000404065.3 Pinus taeda | reverse complement strand
GGTTATTGAGCACATTGATCATTCTGCTGGCTATCTCAGGCATACTGCCTAGAGATGCCCTTGCTTTATGCACTTCCCTTTGTGCTTTGCCTATGAGCTCCATTTGCTCATGAATAGTTTCAATGTATTGCCATTGGTCCGTTATTGATTGGCCAATGTGGGTCCACAAAACTTTTCTGATCTCAGCCACCACTTTGTCAAGGGTGAGCTTTTTCTCCAGTTCTTTTATCCTTTCCTTGAGAGTTTTTATTTCTCTCGCTTTCTCAGCCACATTCTGCTTTGATTTATCATACTTCTCATTCAGCTTGGCCAAATTCTCCTTGGCTCCATTCAATTCTGTCATCTGGGCTTCGAGGGCCTAGACCTTATTCAACAATTTCTGCATGTCGAGGCTTGGAGCCTGCTCTGTAGATGGTGCTGGTGCTGCTGTAGATGTTGATGGTGCTGTTGTTGCTGCTTCTGTGGGAGGAGGAGTGGTCTTTGGAGGCTCCTCAAGGTTTATAACCTCTGGAGGGGGCTGAGAAGTCTGGCCTCCCTCTTTCTACTGCAGGGCTGCCTGCAGTGCAGCCTCTGTGTCTTCCAGCCTCCCTTATGTATGCACTAGTTGCTTGTGCAGTGCTACCAGCAATGTAGCTATCTCTTGTTCTTGCTTCTACTGGGCAACCTCATCTGTTTGGGGGTGAATGGTTGCTGGGAGCTTTACCTTCTTTCTAAGGGATGCAAGGTCTGCATCTCTTATTTTTAGCAGTGCCTGTATGGCCTTTGGATCCTTGGGGTCATGCCCCAGCTCTATAATTATATCTTCCAAAGACTTGATCTTGTTGTCTTTGGCCAGGGAGGATGCTTTCTCCAACTCCAGTTGGGCAGCTGTATTGTTTAGGATGTTTTCCAGCCTTTTTGCCAACATTGCTTTGTCTGCCAATGTTGCATAGACCATCTCACCCGTTTGCTTATGAAGTTCTATTTGGTCCATAGGGTGGATGTCTTTTGCAAGAACCTCCAGGTTGGTTCTTATGTAGTCTGTAGCTGACTGTGGCTGCGTCGTGGTGGGCATGAAATGACTCATGGTCATTTTTCCTTCTGAGATGTCATAGGCTGACATAAGCCTCTGTTGATTTGTAGGGGCCATCTTTAGCAACTCGTTGTAGATTTGGAGCCTGAGTGGCTCATTTCTCCTCTTGATATCAGTAAACTGTTGCTTGATGCTTACCTCTGCTCTCTTTTGATGACTTGAGGAGCTGACCTCTCCTCCAAGATTTCTCTCTTGTTCCTGCTGAAAGGAACTAGCAGATACCTCCATGCTTGGTGGGCCCATTATCACCGATTTCCCCATAGGCATTTCTTCCTCAGAGAGGGGATTTAATCTCTACCTTTTCTCCCCTTGATTTGTGGACGTAGTAAGGGGAGTCTCCTGCTCTTTGTCCCTCTTCTTTCCTTTTTCCACCTTTTGTGGAGTTTGGATCACGGAGGTCTCCACTGTCTTCTCTTGCTCAGAAGGCATGTTCTCTTGAGCCTATTGCTCAGTAGGTTCTGGGGCTTCAACCATTTGTTCTTGCTGCATAGGCTGCCCCTCTTCTTGAGGTTCTTCTTGCTGTTCTTGTTGCTCTGTTGTAGGAGGTGGCTGTTCCTGCTCCACCTACTTGCCCTTATCTTTATTTGTTTCTTGTTGGGCAATTTCGGCTACTTGCTGCTGGGCTGTGGAAGATGAGGCAGCTGCTCCAATTTGCCTTTGACAGGAGGAAGAGACCTGCCCACAATGTTCTAAGTCAGCCTCTTTCTCAAGATTGCTTGTTTCTCTTCTTAGCATTTCTTCTTTACCAATTGGCTCTTCTAAGGTGCCTTATTTCCAGCTTAGGGCATTGGCATACTTCTCAATGTGAGGCAGTTTCACATGAACATAGCCACCCAATTTGTATTTTATTCTCCTAAGGGAAATGAAGTGATTAGGGTCATAAGGCACCCACTTGAAACTGGTTTGAAGTCTGAGGGTTTCTAGAATCCTATCAGCTTCCTTCCATCCTTCCTCCTTCTTGTTGTACAAGAAGGGGCCCAGCTAATTCCTCACCTTTAGTTGCACCTTCTTGCTTTTACTTTGGAAATGGACAAAGTCTGCATTTCCAAACTGCCTGAAGTACTCTAGGGCAAAGAGTCTCATAGGGACATATTTTGGCAGCCTATAGGGATTCAGCTCACAGCCATATACCCTGATTACTGTGTGGTGTTGGTAGAAGTACCAATCACCAATGCTGTAGGCTTTTGAGAGTTGAAGAATTCTCTGCATTTCATCTGTCAATCTAGGAGGAGGGACACCCAACAACAAGGTCATAGCTAGATGAATGAACAGATCAATAAATTCACAGTAGGTGTAAGGTGAATAAGGCAGAAGATGGCAAACTGAAGACCAAAACACAACTGACCTTGGGCTTCCCTGGGCATCTAGCTTTTTTAGAGGGACAGGGAAGGCATCAGGCTGAATAGAACAAGGAATAAATGGTATATGTACCTGGTGTCTTTAAACACCTTTTCCCCTCTCCAGATTCATTAATTGCTCATGAATCTTATTGGCAATAAAAGTGGCAAAATCATAATATACAGCAGGAGGCATCCCTGGGGAGAAAATGGACAACATTGCCATGATGGTTTCATCCACATCCTCATATGTCCATAACCCAAAGATGTAACTGATCAAATCTTACCATCATTTTTCCCAGCTCATTAAGATATGGATATGCTATGGGAAGAGCAGTGGTCCATAGATCGATATTGAGGCTAATAAACAATTGATTAACCCTGGCAATCTGATCACTGGACAACTTGCCCCCTTTCGTTATCAAATCATGGATGGAGAGAGGAGTTAGGGGTTTTGTGGTGTGAAATTGGAGCATTTCATTGATGGCCTCAGGGGTGATATGGAACAATACTGAGCCTGAGGGGCTAAGGACGGCTCTCTGATAGGGGTCATAGCTTGACATGCATTGTTTTATCAAGTCTGGGAGGACATTGACTTGAGGGAGGTTGTAAATGGGTATGTGGGAATCCCAAATTCCTAAGGTGTCAGCCCCACTGAGATGTTGGGCCTTTAATTCATTCATCAGGTGAATATTGAACTTGGTTTTCATGGGCATGGAGTCTAACATCTGGTAATATTTATCACCTAGGGCTTTCCACTCTAGCTCTCTGTGTGGGGCATTCAGAGGTTGAACATTAAGGACTATTGGTGTCTCCATGGCTAAGCAGTAGTTATGACTTGGTGCTGAACTAGTTTTAGTGGGCAGGAGACCACAGAGGGTTAATTTTGCAAAAGTAAAGCCAATTGTAAGGGTAAATGAGGAAACTGTGGTGACAATGGTGCAGAATGCTCAACAAGAGTTAATTGAGGGATTGCAGGAGCTGGCAACTCTGTTTTCTTTGTGAATTATGTTTTTTTAGGTTTACAGTCCACGAATGTGCGGACAGAGTGGGAATTTGGGGAAAGGTGACTGTATATGGGTTTAGCAGGTGAAATTCGAGACTGCACCTGTGAGGAATGCTCGTTTTCTGGGGATTTGCTGGTAAAAATAGGTTGTTTTACTCTTGTAAATTTAGTTCTGGAGAAATATGGACATAACGTAGCTCTGAAGGGATTCTCTTGGTAAATACCTGGTGAATTGCCGGCAATGGTGACAAATACAGGCGGGTTGTAGGCGGTAGCATTCTTCAGGTCGATTTCAGCAGGTTGGCGGCAGATGGACGTAATTTTCATGTAGAGGAGAGCAATAGTTCTTTCAACGAAAATGAGAAAAAATGCGAAAATCGGCTAAAATATGGACTTTTGGGTCATTGGCGCGCTTTTTGGATGACGTCAGCATGATGTCATCAGGTGGGGTTAGGGTCGGGTGACGTCAGCATGACGTCACCGAGTGACGTGGCAGTCAGTGAGTGGTCCACGGGGATTACACAGGTGGCGGACACTTAGGAGCTCTGGCGGTCGGGAGTGCTGACAGGGCGCTAAGTAGAAGTGACGTGGGCGGGAGTGGCGCTGGCGTGGGCAAGCAGTCTTACAGAGTGGTAAGCGGGTTTTCTCGGACCGCCTTCCATACGGTCGCGGTATTGTCAGAGGGCGCTCCGAGAAAATATAAGGGTGATGCGTGGCAGAGGCCTGACGTCACCCTCTGACAGTTTCTTGGAAGGTAACTTTCGGTCGCGGATGCCTGTCCGATATGATGTGGGCCGTCGGATGGGAAGGCCCAGATCCGACGGTCGACGGATCGATAAGATGCGCGGGCAGTACGGGTTGCGGGGAAGGATAAAATATTATTTTCTCTGAAATTCGCGCCTGGTGGAACTTTGGAAAAAGTGGGTTTTTCGGGTTTTTTTCAGCGTTACGGGTTAAATGGGTCTTTTCAAAGGTTTATTCACAGAGTGGGTTTAAGGTTATTAATCCGAGCAAATCTCGGATTAATCCCAGGATTAATTCTTTGGCGCTCTTTGGGTTGCGCTTAAATGTTTCAGCGTTGGAAGACCTTCAAAGTCATACATAGAGCTATAATGCTCGGGGAAGGGGATACATAGATTTTTTGGGTTTTTTGCCAAGTTTACATAGTAATAGGGGGAATAGGGGGTATAAGGAGTTACATAATGATAGGTTAATAGTTAATATGGATGAAAGAAGGGGGTGGATGAGGGATGTAGAATACTAAGCTCCTTACAAGAAATTAACTTAGTTTTGGGGAAGTAGATCAAAATGAAAAGAATTTTGCAAAAGAAATGTGGCTATTAAAGAAACTAGAACCAACAAAAGACTTTGATTTTCTTTGTGTACATGGGTGGCATAGGGATGTAAGTTATGAATGTGATAGGGGGTGATTTGGAAGTTAGACATGCTTCATTAGGCTTCTGCAAGACTGCTGTAAAATAGGCCATTTGTACTAGCACCATGTTTTTACCTTTGCTTTAGGCCAGTGCAATGCCATGAGCCAAACTTTCTGCAACCCCCTCTACCTACCCACTCTATTGCCTAGCATTTTTTGTTACTCTAAGGAGGGTTCACTTAGATTTGCAAACCCTTTTGTGCCTATTCTTTTCCTTTGGCTTTCTTTTGATTTTCTATCTAAAGCTACCCTTATTGCTTCCAAGGTCCCAGATTAAACAGTTGGGAACCTTCTTTCACTACCTATCTACTTTACCTGCCAAGATTAAGTTGTTTGGACAAGTTTCTTTCTCTAATCTATAACAAAAAATTGAAACATGGCATGACCCAGCTTAGGCTATTGGATCACCCATCCAGAAGTAGGGCAACATCAATCAAAACAAGTATACTTCCTCCACAAGAATATGAGATCTTTGCATCACCAAAGTAGATCATATTGGCACTTCCCTTGCCAATCATGAAAAATGAAACCTATTGGTATAGGTATCTAACAGTTTCGTCAATTCCTTCCACATTGCAAATGGAGTTTCCTTACTATGGATATTTGAGACAATATGAACTCGAGCTCCTAGAATAATCCTTCTCTCCTTTGGCACACACTTTCTCCATTAAGCTAGATCTTTAGCATAAGATGTTGGAGGCTTCAGGATATCATGATCTATGAATTCCTTTAGCCCGTTTTCTTCCAATACTTCCTCCATCCTGTCCTTCCAAGCTATGTAATTCAAGTTTCCATCTAGGGCACACTCAAGTCTCAAACTGTAGAATGACATCCTACTGAATCTGAAGTATGAAACTGCAAATTCGATTTCTCCTACACAACAAAATCGTATTCTCCTCTTCTAAAGTGAATACAGCTTCGATACCATGTATATTTCACTTTTAGATTCAAAATTCTTGTGTGATATTCTAAAACAGAAGACATGAATCTACTCTACTAATTAGCAGAAACAAAAATTGATCGATGAAAAACACTACGCAGAAAAGAAAGAATTTCAATTGCACATAACACAATATTTTTCTAGGGAAAGCAACTTCTCAAAACCACAACTATCTATATTGCATTAACTAGAAAATCTGAGAAGAAAAATACAATGCTTGTTGAACCTGAACAATCTCTGCACAAGTACAATCTATCTCACTGCTTCACAAACCAGCTCAAGCCAACACTTAGCCAATTCTGCTTCATTCCAAGCTGCTAATTCCTTGTGCAGTTTCCAAGGGAATTAGCCCATATTTAATTGGGACAATACCTCACCACAACTGCATAATCCATCCATAGGCCTTCTACTGATTGCATGCACCATCTATAAAACTCGGAAAATTATACAACTGATAGTACACTATCGCTGAACTCTAATTTCAATAGGGTGTTTCTCAGAACTGACATGCATGAGTTATTTTTGACTGAATTATCAGTTATCTGATTGATCACTATATGTGAATTAAATCCAATTTAATTCACTTGACCACTCACTAGTTCCTCCAACAGTTAGAACTAGTTTAACTAAATTTAACTCAATTAAACTCAATTAAATAATTACAACTCAATAATAACTCAACCAGGGCCCCTAAAATTTAGGGATCACTCTATATGATTCTATATAGACTTCCAACTCAAATTCACTGAGCCAAATAAGTCAACTTAACTTAGATAATTGTTACAAGTTTATATGAGAATATAATTACAAGTTAATTCCCAATTTAATTCAAGGACAAATTAAATTAGGATTTTATTGATGTTATTTTAAAAATTTCTTGTTTCTATTTTCAACATTTCTCTGTGGAAGTTAATTCACATTTTAGAACAATAATTTCAGACATGCAATAAGAACTAACACACATGCATACAATATGTTTCCTAGAGAAAGAAATCTGGTAAGAACCCTAATGCTTTCTTGCATTAATTTGATGAATATAGATGTATTACAATTTATTTTCTCAATTGAGCACAACCTGCAGGTGAATAACCTATATCTGTGCTCACTGAGAAGCTATGACCTAGACCTAGTCAATTTATGCCTTTGCTTGAGCCCATATTTCCTTGCACAATTCATAATAAATTAGGCCCCTATTATTTAGGAATTTCTCCAAAATGGATTGCGCAATTCCCAAGGTTGATTATCTGACCACATGCAATACCTGTACACTCAAGACTAGGCTACAACTGATGTTACACTGCATTGGAATCTCCACCATAGTTGGGTAACTCGAATTCTCTATATGCACTAGCTATTTTGGGTTGATTGATTAGTTAAATAGATGATCACTGAGTTTGGCTGAAGTCCAACTGCACAATTGACCTTCCACTCGTTCCTCCAACAATTGGAACTAATTTAATTGAAGAAAACTTGAGATAATTGACTTTGATTTCTACAAATTAACAATCACACATGCTTAACTGAAATGTAACTCCTCTAACTCGAATTTACTAAGTAAACTGGGTGACAAAATCCATGTCACACAATTTAACTACATCCAAGTTGTATGTTGATGTGGAAATTCGAATTTTCTTAATTAATCAAGGAAAAATGAAAGTGATAATTTCTTGTTGCATTTTTCAACATGAAGATAACTACTTTCTCCCTCATGGACGCTTATGACAAACAGGTTGATCTAGATGCCCCTATGAATCTAAAGGATGGCACTGCTAAAGGGGGATGTGTTGAGATGCATGGGTCTTCGACTGGATGAAAGAATGACCTAATGTAGGATACTACCTTGACATGAAAACTTATGTTGAGGTCGAATGTCAGGGAGATCGATGACATTAGTGAGAATATGATGATTCTCACTGTTCCACCCAAGATTATCCCTGTAGGATGGGAATAACCAAGGTATTGCTATTATTCTAGAAGATGAGTGTGATGCCAACAAAATGAAGCACTAATTACTTGGAATATGATTCCGGGAAATCTTTTTGAAGTTGGTACATATATTTGTGATGAGAAGAGTCCATAGGAACGATGGTGATAATTGATGGTATGTGAAGGATATGGAAAACTTGCTCGAGGTTGGAGCATTGCAAGTGGCGGTAGTCAAAACAAAAGTGTTGAAGTAAGTTCCCCTGGAGTCGGTACGGAATTTGGGGGGGATGAAATGATTGTTCTAACTATCATGGTATGTGCGAGAAAATGATTATCACGAAAAGGGTTAAGAGATGCGAAATTTTTTTGGCTCCAACTGAGGGTGACTCAGGAATGTTGCTAGGTGATTTACACAAAAAACATGGGTGAACATTATGTTCCCTAAAAAATATTTTTACACTTTCCAAAAGAATTTAAAAGTGGTTTGGGATGTACACGCATGGAGACGAGTGCCCCAAGAAAATGATGGCATGCGTGATGTTGCAGGTGGGTTTGTTGTTGTGGGTGGGGGGGTCCATTGGCTGGTATCGATGTGGGGTGGATAAGGAAGATGGAATTATGCATACGGTCTATTGCAATATGGGTTGATGGTAGGGAAAGTGTAGCATGTGGTAGTGCATCCAGTTTGATCCATCAGTAAACAAGAGTGGTGGCACAAGAATGGGGGTGGTAAGAAATGTACGAAGAAGAGAAGTATGAGGTTGATCTTCTAGAGATGCATTTGGAATGGCTCCCGGGCTTGGGGGATGGACTTGGATACCAATAGTGTGAAGGGAACTATGAACTAGGGTAATCCATACAAGTGAGGTTCTATCGACCGACGAGGACATTTATCGTGTGCATGTGGAGGGTGATGGTAAATGTGGTCGAGATGGCAAAAGCTATAGTTTCTTTTAGAGAAATGATGATAGGATATAAAATTCTTTGGAGGAAGCCTATCACGTTGAGAATGATGACTTAACTATCGATTTCCACTCGGGTAATGGGCTTGTTGCGAAGGTGTTGGTGTCCTGCAACTTTAAAAGTCAATAGCCCAAGTGAAAACATGCATCTATAACAATATGCAAACTAGAAAGAAAGATGTAACAAAAACACAGGAAGGTGACATTGCTTTTTCCTAACTGGGTAAGCATTAAGCCATTTTTTGGTGTTGTGCTCCATGATCGAAGGGTTGATACCAGGCATATGAGAATATGACCATGCGAAAATGTCCCTATACTCTTGTAACAAGGCTTGGCAGGAGGCAATTTATTCTAGGCAGCATGCTGCCTCCAACGAGATTTATTCTATGATGCCTAGTTTAGTGGATATATTTACCTTCAGGGTGGGCTAAATGTTGGACATGTTTCCTTCCTCAAATGCATTTGGTGTGGGGATGGGATTCTTGAAATAGTCTACCTGCCATGATGTAAAAAAGTCTTTTGTTTCTATTGAACAATTATTATGGGATGGTTCTTCAGTAGATGTGAAAGCTCGTTTTGATAAAAATAAAGAGTGATGGTGCATGGAATCCCAAGGATACCCAGGTTCCATCATGGCCACCATAATATCATTGGTTGAGTGCAAAATATTTTCTAATGGTGTAAATGGCTATGAGGGGTCATGCGGTTGAGATTGGTGCCTAGTGGTGCTGGTGGTTAAGAAAGAAAATGATTTGGTGGTCGCCGTAATGGAACCCAACAATGTGGAAAATGCATAGACTAAATTAGTCTACAAAGTTGTGAGTTGTGTAACCTTCGCAACGGGAAAAGAAATCCCGACAGTAAAACATGATGAGCAGATGACACAAATTAGTGTTCCTACAGATTAGGAAATTAATCGTATATGGTGTTGGGTGTCGTCAACACCAAGTGGTGGGAGTTTCTCCTTGATGGGTGCCTGAGGGTAGTTGGGGGAAGTTACTACAACCCTATAATTTCATTATTGCAAATAGGTCCATGCCTCTCAAAATTGGGAAAGGTGTGGGAAAAACCAAGCATGATGGTGTCCTATGAAAATGCGATAGCTATGGTGCTTGCACCTAGGTCTGTTGTTAGGGACAACCTGAGGAAACTGGTGCCACTTATTCAGTTCGTGCAAATGGGAACATTGGTTAATTATATTTTTAGGTTTGTCACATAAGGCGCATGTGTATGCCAATTGACGTGGCGTTGATTCCAATTGTCTCCTTGTATGATGGGAGGTTGTGTGACAATGGGTGCAAGAGGAATATGAGCACAAAGATTCTTCCTCAAAGACACAATAGATGGTTTGAAACACATTGTCTGCCACTAGGGTGTTGGGGATTAATGGTGTGACAATATTAGCTTAGGTGAGAGCTCCTAATGTGTCCTAGTACCAAGGGAGTTTTGGATAGTGATGGGTGGTTAGTATGTAATACCTTATTACGTGTTGGCGTAATCTTATCCCCTGGAGGTGGAGGTGGGGCCACTGGTGCCTGAGGGGCATGAAGAAGGGATTTTAACTCTTCTAATTTTGGGCATATATTAGTAGGGTGCCCTGATACCTCACATAATGCACATGGTGGAGGTACCCTTGAAGAGGAATTAACTGGGGTTTCGACCTTTTTTCCTTTTTATTTCTCCTTTTTGGTGGTCCTTGTTGGTGTCACCACAGGTGTGATTCCTTGATGTGTGGTTAAAGGGATATTCGTTCTAGTTTAAGTGATGGTTTGGTTTTTTGATGTGGTCTGTGGGGCCAAATATCAAACATGGATTGCAAGAGCCATGTTGGACAAGGTAAGTGTTGCATTGACTTGGTGCGATGAAAAACTGGGTGGGGGATACAAGAAAGGTGTCTAGGTTATGGTGTATGGTAGGAATCTTGACTCGGTGGTCGCACCATTGGGTGTGTCTCGAATCAGTTCTTGAGATTGGGAATTGTTTAATAAACTCATCATACATACTAGGGCTTTTGGTGCGAGTTCGATTTGTGGTCGGTCTCCTAGGTACTTTCCTAGGAGTGATGATGCTTTGAATACCCCTAGTTGTGCTTTAGTGTAGGAAGGGGTAGGCTCATGGTGGTTTTTTATGAGTGGTAGCACAACGTCAGGAGTTACAGGTATCTATTTCTTGTAGTATGTGAGTTGATCAATGGTGATGATATTTCCCTCGTGGGGAGACATCATGGTATGGAATATTGATGATTCTACTGCAGTCATGGCATACATGTACCTGTGACCAAGTAAGATATTGTAATCTAACTGGGCATCGAGGACTTCGATGTCTATAAGCATTATTTTACCAACAAGCTCCACCAGGATGTTTTGGAAAAGTTTGATGGGTGCAAAAGGGCGATTGTCGTAAGCCCTTAATGTAATGGGATAATTAGTAAGTTTAGGGGATCCTAGTTTCTACCAAACTGATATTGACATAATACAAGTGGATGCCCCCCATCTACAATGCATCTATGGATGGTGATATTTTGGATAGTGACTGGTATTTGAAAAGTAATGATTGATGGGAGTCATGGTGAAGCATTGTCTAAATCAAAGGCTATCAATCGTGAATCAGAAGGGTCGATTACGTCTAATGTAGAAAGTAGGGCTTTCTGTTGGGTTGGAAAATTTTGCAAGACCTTCAATGCTGACATAGTTGAAGGAGACAATGCTAAATCATCAACGATACTATAACTATTGGATGCTTTTGAGTTATGGGAATTACAATGTAATGACCATTTAACCATTCGTGGAATGGGCTCAATAGGGGACCATGGTATCATTACAAGTGGCGTGGCAACAACATTACATGATGTGGAGGGGTTGGCTTATGGTTGAGTTCCATATTCCCAATTTCGTGTTTGCAGGAGAATATCTTCTCCGACTATGAAATTGTCATGATTGTATGGGTCTTGATAACTGCCCTTGAAAAGGTTTTGGTACTGGTGAGAGGCAAGCTCAAGTTGTGTTGCTATTGCCTCCTAGTGGGGTAAAGGGTTCTACATTACTGTGGGTTGCTAGATTATGCTCCCTTTCCCACTAGCTTTCATATTCCTCAATTATTGGAGTTGAGGACAATGATGTGTGTAATGTCCATCTTCCCCATAAATAGCACATGCATAGTTAGTTCAAAAACTAGCATTCTTATTTAGCTTTTGTGGTTTGTTGGTACCCTGATTCTGAGTTTGATTTTGATTGGGTGGATTACCCCCTAGTGGTGCACACATAGGTTTGTTATTTCCCCCTTTCCGGGTTCTTCCTTTTTTTTTTCCTTTCTTCCTGTTGGGATTTAGTGGATTAGCGATGTTAAGGCTTTCAAAAGTCTGTTGTTGTTGGGTGTAAGAATGTTGCACAAAATTAACCTGTGTGTTTTGCGAAGTTTGGGGGTTAGATTGTTGAGGGGCAAGGAAAGGGTAATAAGTATTTCTTTATCCTCAGTTGATGTAAGGAGTTTGGGGGGTTGACACAGCCTCTGTATTGTGAGGAGGATATTGGTTACTTGATATAGTAGGGTATTGGTTCCCTTGTGTGGGGGGGTTTTGGGGATGCACGAGATGATTGGGTTAATAACCTGTGCTAGCTAGAATTTAGGTTGAAAGTGGACCCCCAAAAGATTGAAATTGGGTGGTCCATTGTATACACTACCATATTGATTTTGGGAGATGATTCTAATCAAACCATCATCATCATTTGATGCTCTTGGATTTTATTGGGAAAAAGGAAGTAGACGGGGAGCATCAGACAACATTGTGTATAGATATCCTGATTGAATGTATATAAGATTAGTTTTTTTATCTTTGGTGATATCTTATTCCTTTGTTTGAGGCATGGTTATAGCTACATGTTTTGCAATTACCGACAAAAGAGATTTCAGAAAGAAATCTAGGAAAAGGTTTTTTGTTACGTTGACTTATACAAGTTACGACACTTTCACCACTCATGGATACGGTTAGAGATATGAATGGATGTGGTTTTCCAAAAATGTGCCAATAGTTCTAACCTAGTGTCATGTCACACAGAGAGTTGAGAAAAGGTGAGGAATGAATGAATTAGGGATTTGAATGTACGGTGGGAATCAATTGTCTCGTTCACATACCATTTTGAGACAAAGCCAGTGAGGGTGCATTGAAATAGAATCAGATGAACTGAGTCCTAAATGATGTTGTTGGATGTGTTGTAGCTCATAGAGACAACCCCCAAGTTGAGGAGAGGGTCAGTGCCTAGGACATCTTAGAGGAGTGTTTTGAGGATTTGTTGAGATTAGTGTTGCACTCCATATTTAATATAACTGGGATTAGATTGATTCAAAGCTTGGTTCAATCACCTTTCACCAATGTATTCTTACACACACACACACACACACACACATATATGTGTGTGTGTGTAAGAAAATATGCTCATACCAAGGATAAATGTCTTGATATGGTGGCTGACACACAGTAATATGCAACTTAATATTTGTCATTGTGGTAAAAATGGAGAGAGAGAAAGTAGGGAGAGGAATTCAATGTAGAGGGTTAGATAACATAAAATTCTAAGAAATGAATCACAATAGAACAATGGAAGAATAAGGAAATGAAATGCATAAATTGTGGAGCACATTTTAAGTTTTCTAGCTCTATATTTTCATGGGTACATCCTGTGAAAAAATAAAATTGGTAAATATGTGATCTCACAGGTACTATTGGATACAATATAACACTAGTAAATATGTAATTGCACATACCGTTGCTACCCTCTAACATAAGTAAATCCATAATTTGAGATTGAAACTAGCAACTTCTTTACCCATTTTTAAGGGAAGATAAACATACTTGAAATGACAAACAAAGGGGAACACAAATTACACATTACTCCACTTGGAATCACTAAATATGCTTCATTAATATTTGACAATGGAGTCTATATAAAATTTGTATAAGCATTAACACCTCATGAAAAAGCCATTGAACCAAGAGTTGGAACCTATTTTTGTACACATAACTCAAAAGACCTGCAAAGATATATTTCATACGTTTGAGAACAAGATTTGGGAACCTTTAAAATAAGTTTCTTCCGCCTATTTATAAGGAGAGTGGGAGCTTGAAACAATAGTTGCAAGATATATTCTAATATTACAACTGTTTGATCGACTAGCTATCTCGACATGCGTATATTCAAATCATTACATAATAGAGTGATTCCTTATTTAAAATGCACCAAATTACAAAATAAAAAACTTGGGAAAACTAAATGATGGCCATAACAAAATATCTCCATGTCAATTTCTATGACCACCTTTGATCAAGCCACGTCTTTGCCACGATGTTCCTCCATAGTTATCGGCCGATATGCCTGTTTCTTTCTCCCCTTAATTGCTTGAATTCCCCACTTTTTGGAGCTGGAAGTGATCAACGGTGGTGGCATTAGCACTGCTCTATAACATAGATGTTGACTCATCCATCTGCATACAATCTAGGATATACTATCAGAACTCAATATATCTTGCAACTCTTATAAAAGATCGTTATGAAAACACATAAGTTCAATCACTCTTAACTCCTCTTGCTTAACTCATTTATCACTTCTCAACCATGGGACTACTACTTGTGACCAAAGGCTTAATGCATATGCACTGCAATATCATAGAATTATATCATCGTAACTTTATTTGAAATAGAATTTTGAAAACATAAGGTTTCGATGCCTTCAAGCTCCTCTTCGATTGGCCCTCTTCCTGTTTATCCCATGGGACTAGGTGTCATGACCTCAGGCATAACGCTTGGGTGTTAAATCCTTTGGGCTCCTTTCAGGACCTATCTCCGTTTGATCAAGCGTTACCACATATCAGAGTCTCTATTCATCGTAACTTTTCCAAGTTAGAATTTTCAAAAGAGTTATGATATTCGCATCCCCGATATGGCCTGTAACACTTAGGTGCTAAATCTTCCCTACGCCCTTAGTTCTCTAGAGTTCATGTGATCATTTTCGACATGATTTCGAAGTTAAGTTATGATGGCGACCATCCTTCGAAATTCTTCTTAGCACTTGGGTGTTCTACCCAGTTATACGTCCTTAGTCCCTTTGGTTTTCCCTGACTGACTGCTAGATGATTTTAGAGCTCCTCTTCATCGTAAGATTTTTCAAAAGCTAATTATAAAAGAGTTACAATTTCTCTCACCTCTGATATACAGATATCTGAAATGAAGTCATGCTGGCATCATCATCTCCACATGGTGCCTCTTGAGTGATAACACGTGTCACCCAGATTTGTCCCTTTAGGCCCTCCAAAATGCTGAATTTGTCCACTACGTGTCCTTGTCTAGCCACATCATGCTAACATAATATTCCCTGTTAGTTTCTTGAAACCTACATTTTACACCATATGTCCAATTTTGAGGAGAGAGAAAGGGTGCTTGGCCTTGGTCCCAACACTTGTTTCTTTTAGGTCTTTGTGAGTAAGTTCCAACATATATCGAAGCCCTTCGCATCAGAAAATTTTCAAAAGTAATTAAAAATAGTTTTGATGCCACCATCCTCTGAAATTCCATCTTAGCTCTTAGGTGCTTTGCCTAGTTCTATGCCCTTGGTCCCTTTTGATTTCCATTACCACGTGCCAACAAATATTGGAGCCACTCCCATCGAATTTTTTTTCAAAAGGAATTAAAAAGAGTTCTGATGCCACCATCCTCTGAAATTCCATCTTTGCTCCTGGGTGCTCTGCCCATTTCTACGCCCTTGGTCCTTTTGGTTTTGCATTACTAATTGGAACATGATTTCAGAGCTCCTTTTCATCGTAAGATTTTTCAAATGATAATTAAAACAAAGTTACTATGGCCTCTTCTTCCAAAATGTAGATATTCAAAGTGATGTCATACTGACGTCCTCATCTCCACGTGGTGCCTCCTGGGTAGTGACACATGTCACCCATATTTTCCCCTTTAGGTCCTTAAAAACTCGAAAATTGACTGCCATGTGTCCCCCATGTCGCCATGTCATGCTGATGTCATCAACCATGTCTTTCTTCTGGGACTAATCACACGCTGCTAAGTGTCTTCTCTAGAGGAGAGAGAAGAGGTCCCTGGGGTCTTTGGATTTTCAAAAGCCTCCTTTGTATTTCCCTTTCATCCAAGATTTCAACACTTTCCAAAAAGGTGTATTTGTTAAGGAGTTATGATACTTCGATGTTCTGATGGCATATGCTCCGAGATTCCATCTTGTTCTGCACCCCCTGGTCCTTTGGAACCCTTGGTGACCGAGTGCTAGCCTAAATCAGAGCCCCTCTTCATCATAAATTTTTCAAAAAGGAATTAAACATAGTTCCTATGCTTTCAATCCTCCGAAGAACTGACCTCTGATATGCCTTCCTGCCAGCCTTCCCGATATCAAGCTTTGATGTGATCTGGTCCCGAATTTCGACACTCCTCTTTAGATTTCATCTTTCTCTTTTGGATTTGGGAATTGGGCTATTGATTTTGGTCTCACCCTCATGATTTTGGCCTCTGATATTTTGCAAAGAACCTATAGACTAGTAGCCTTCTATCCATTGGGCATCGAGTCATTTTATTCAACTATATGAAAATTAAAAAAAAGAAACATCAAAAACTTAAAGCATTATTGGTATATACAATGGCTCACTGGTATGTACAGTGGGTGAAAATGGACATCTTTAGTGCTAAAAGTAAAGCTTGAGAAACTGCCCATTCAGAGGCAACTCAAATACTTCACCATCCAAGTTTTATAGCAAGAAAGTATTGTTCCATTTTTCCTTAAAAATCTTTAAAGGTCCAAACCATAAGGGATTGAAATTTCCATGTTTTCCTTCATCTTCTTGTCTGACATCCCACCTGAGCACCAAATTCCCTGGCTGTGAGGTTTTTCCTTTCTCCTTTTTGTCAAATAGAGTCTTCATCTTTTCTTGATATTGAATCAAATTCCGAGTCACATCCCCCTTGGTTTCTTGAAGTTATACTAGCTGATTGATCCTCTTGGTTAGATAATTTGGCTCTTCATAACATCCTATAAAATTTTGTTAAAATTGGAAACTAGGGCCAAACTCCATGTGGGTCATCTTATTTATGGCAGCTGATATTTTTATTGGACCCCTCTAATCGAGAGGTGTAGGATTGATCTAAAGATCATCCAATTCCGATAATATTCATGGAGTTGTGAATTTATTTGTATTATGGGACAATTCATCAAGGTCGGCCAACAACCTAACTACCCCCTCTTGTGCTCCACGGCTTAGTATAAATAGGAGAGGACTTGAATTCATTTGAGGTACACTCTTCATGTGATCTCCTCCTCTCCACGTCTTAGGTTTTTGGTGAAGGAGAGACACACAAGAAGATACGTTGGGCCAAGTGTATGATGCCCTAGCTGATCCAACACAATGCATGAAGACATTTTGGACGTTGTTCATGAAGACATTCATACGATGTTTTTAGAAATATTTATACACAATCAAAAATATATTCGCATGGAGGAGAGAAGCCGTAGTCAAGAAGATCCGCATTTCGGTGAGACAGATCTAGGATTCAGCCGTAGTAGAATCCAGGCTAGTCTACTCTTGGGATAACTATGATCTGAAGGTGATGTCCTCGGATGGACAGAGAAAAATAAAGTGAAGTCTCTATCTCATTCTTGGCATACCTCTCGGATGGATGAAGCAACAGAAACTTCAGTGGAAGAGCCGCAGTCAAACGCAGTCATACGTTCTGGGCTATCGGCATACTTGAAGGAGATTTGATGAAGCCGTAGTGGAAGAGCCGCAATCAAACACAATCATATGCTCTGGGCTATTGGCATACCTAAAGGAGATTAGATGAAGCCGCAGTGGAAGAGCTGTTTCCAAACACAAAATTGTCAATGAATCTTTACATGTAGCAATAAATACTCATCTATACGTTGTCATGGATGGAAACTCTATATGCAGTCATGGAAACATTTATACACAGTCAATGGCGACATCTTATGCACAGTCATGGAGACATTTATACACAATGAAAAAAAAATAGTGATACAGTGGCATACCTGTAGTAGCCCAAACATAATGAACAACAATGACAGAACGCATACTATCTCTGCAAAAGCGTGTTGATGAAATAAGTTTCCATGATGCACAGTATTTAGATTTGTGATCTAAATCTAAATATCAATATCGTACACTTGCTCAACATATTAATATGTAGTCACCATGACAAGGATCATAAGTAGTAATGTCTATGATGGTTACAGTCTCAATGTAATGAGAATAATAAGGATGAACAGTCTCAGAGCATGATGGGCATGGGCAGTAAAATGATGAATAAGACAACACTATGATGAATGATGAGCATGACAATAAAGGTCAACATGATGATGAATAGAGTTGCATGATGATGGAAGATGCAACATAATGGGCAGCATGATGATGAGAGCAGATGAGAGTAGCTCAGTCATTAAGGTCCAACACTGTGATGGTACAACTTGGTGCTACATAGTAAAATGCAGCAAATAGACGAGATGCATCACTATGTTAGGTGAAGCCGTCACCTTGGAGAATCAGTTGAAGCATAGTGTCTTCAACTGATCTCATGTATAGATAAGTTAAAGTGTTGACTTCTGTTGTAAATTTACTATCTCTCTCTCTGCTGAACTTTCAAGAACATAAAAGAAGAATTGATCAAGGATTTGCCCACATTAGGGTTTGTCCCTGGCTAGCGCCACATCTTGTGTCCTCTCGTCTTGGCTTGTCTTTTGCGATTTATATTTATGTTCTACCTGCAGTTTACTTTATGTTGATGTGATTGCTAATTTTGGAAAGAAATTGAAATAAATTTCTCTAGCATAGAACATACCTAAAATTAACATGGGATCAGAGCTGAGGTGAAGACAATTCCCAAGCAAGAGAGAAAGAGCAATCACCGAAGACAATTGGGACATGACAAAAGGATCAATGGGTTCCTCATCCCTCTTCTAATTCACCTAGGGTGAAGTCGAAGTAGAGAATATTATCAGAATGTTGCAGTGGAAGTTTCCGATGGGTACCTAAAGATTACTTCATTGGGAAGTTCGAATCTAAGGGTGGAAGGAAAGGTGGATGTCTTGGTTGCAATAAGTTCATCCATTATGCGAAGGAGTGTCCAAATGGTAGAGACACATCTCTTGATGAAGATAATAATCATTCTAGGGACATCTTCAATGATCAGAGGAATGATAAGTAATGCAAGTCATCAAGGACATAACTGACTCTTCAGAGAAAGCAAGGAACCCAAATGCTTCAAGGCACTTCATCGGATAAATGGGTACACTCTCTAATTTGGTAGAGATGGAAACAATCGTGGGATTATACTTGGAGCTGATGGCACCTATCCCGGAAAGGATGTTGGAAATGTTATCCCTCAACCGAATGGGGGTAACTCAATTCATTTATAGAATCTCTTTTATGTACCTAATCACAAGAAGAACCTGGTGTCCATTTCAGCAATGGAAGTCTAAGGTTACGAGGTGGCACTCATCGATGAAAAGCAGGTCCATAGGCTTGGAACAACTCGAGGAGTTTGAGATTGATGATCAGGAATATCACGTATGTAGGTGGAAGAAAGCCCTCTATGGCTTGAAGTAAAACACCCCAGGAATAGTATGAGAGGATTGATAGTTGTCATATGAAGCTGGGATTCACTAGGAGTGAAACCGATCCAAACCATTACCCAAAGGTTGTGGATGATAGTCCTCTCATACTGACACCTATGTTTGATAGGTGTAGACCCTCTCATTTGTAGAAGATAGAGGGAGTTGGATTCCGAATGTGGAAAGATAAACCGCAAGCCTGTGACTACCTCGAGGACCTTAACTTTTAGAAGTTATATGGTAGTGATGTCAGACCAGATTTGGGAAATGCCTCTGAATTTCATAGACTCATTCGTGTTGATGTTCTTGGTGAACCTCCATCTCAACATATGTTTTTCAGTTAGCATGGTGAGCTCATATTTGGTTGAGCTTCACTGGATTGGTGCCTAGAATCTTTTGAGATACCTTTAGGGCACAATCTCTTTGGGATTGAGATACACTGCCTAGAATATGAAACCACATGATTATTTGAATTTTGAGTGGGTAGGCAGTGTGGAGGATCACTAGAGCACTTCTTAGTGCTAGTTCTCCTTGGATTCTGCTTCGATATCATGGATGAGCATAAAGCAGAAGTAGGTTGCTATAAGCACCGTTGAGACCAAATACATAGCTTCGAGTATGATCTCATGTGAAGATGCATGGTTGTGGAAGCTCTTAAGTAAGTTGTTTGTTCACAAGATGAATACCACTGTGATTCTCTGTGACAACCAGAGGTGGGATTCGATTATTGAGGAATCCTGTATTCGATGACTGCTCTAGCAAATAAACATCAGATACTGCCTTATCTGGGATATGGTTAGTCAATGAGAGAGGAGGCTCCATCACATTGAGACTGATGTACAAGTCACAGACATTTTATCAAAGCCCCAGAAAGGTCAAATCTGTGACTTTCCTGAACGACTTGGTGTCATTGAGATACCTTCTTATAAGGGTCCTGCATGTTGCATGCATTAAACTCTGGGAGCTTTGGGGGAAGCAGGGAACTTCTTGGAGCAACATATGACCACAGGGTGACTCACCATCCCCTGGTGGTGCACTTGTATAAGGTAAAAGAATCAAAACTTTCCTTGTGACACCCCATGGAAACTATGTAGTAGGATGATTAGTTCTCCTGTGAGGTCTGGATGATGTGTTCTCCATGACGATTGTGTAGTAGGATGATTAGTTCTCATGTGAGTTCTGAATGATGTGTTCTCCATGACGATTATGTAGTAGGATGATTATTCCTCTTGTGAGGCCTGGATGACGTGTTCTCCATGGCGATTGTGGAATAGGATGATTTGCTCCCCGATGGGCTAGGATGATTAGTTCTCTGTGGCATCCACTGGATAGGATGATTCGCTCTCCTATGGACAAGATGATTAGTTCTCTTGTCGAGGCATCCTACCCATGCAGTTTGGGACTCATGGGAAGTACCTCTCATCTGATCAATGAGCAGGGAATTGAGGATAGGGACCATAGTAGTACCGATGGGCACATCATTGTATCTACCGTACTCCCTATGTTAGGATTACCTTCATTGATCTGGGATTAATAATACTGGTCTGGGACCAGTTTTAGGAGTTGTACCCACTATGACACTAACTTTGGGTCAGCAGAGGACTGGTTTGGGACCAGTGGTACATACTCTTAGACTGACTTCGGGTCAGTGGAGGACTGGTTTGGGACCAGTGAGAGTGGTACATACTATGACGCTGACTTCGGGTCGGTTGAGATTGGTTTGGGACTAGTGGTACACACTCTGAGACTAACTTCGGGTTAGTGGAGAATGGTATGATACATTCTCGATCAATTCTTCTTCTTCATGGTTCAACAGAGTAGAGTTGAGTAGAGCTGAGCTGAGCAGAGGTGAGAAAAGCAAAGGTGAGCAGAGCAAAGCTAAGCAGAGCTGAGCAGAGTAGAGCTGAGCAGAGCTGAGCTGAGCTGAGCAAAATTGAGAAGAGAAGAGGTGAGCAGAGTTGAGTTGAGCAAAGCAGAGCTGAGCAGAGCAAAGGAAAGTAGTGCAGGGCATTGATGGCAGAGATAGTACAGTTGGACATATGGATCAGTGGATGGAGTTCTCCCTAGTTGAGAGGGAGTGTTAAAATTTGAAACTAGGTACAAACTCCATGTGGGTCATCTTATTTATGGCAGCTAATATTTTTATTGGATCCCTCTCATCGAGAGGTGTAGGATTGATCTAAATATCATCCGATTCCGATAAGTATTCATGGAGTTATGAATTTATTTGTATTCTGGGACAATTCATCAAGGTCGGCCAGCAACCTAATTACCCCCTCTTGTGCTCCACGTTTTAGTATAAATAGGAGAGGAATTTAAGTCATTTGAGACACACTCTTCATGTGATCTCCTTCTCTCCACGTCTTGGGTTTTTGGTGAAGGAGAGACACACAAGAAGATACGTTGGGCCAAGTGTATGATGCCCTAGCTTATACATAGATGATGCCCTAGTTGATCCAATGCAGTTCATGAAGACATTTTGGATGATGTTCATGAAGACATTCATACGTTGTTCTTAAAAATATTTATATGCAGTCAAAAAGATCTTTGCATGGAGAAGAGAAACCATAGTCAAGAAGATCTGCATTTCAATGAGACAGATCTAGGGTTCAACTGCAGCAGAATTCGGGCTAGTATACTCTCGGGATAGCTATGATCTGAAGGTGATGTCCTCGGATGGACAGAGCAAAATAAAATGAAGTCTCTGTCTCATTCTGGGCATACCTCTCGGATGGATGAAGCAACAAAAACTTCGGTGGAAGAGCTACAATCAAACGCAGTCATACGTTCTGGGCTATCGACATACCTGAAGGAGATTTGATGAAGTCACAGTGGAAGAGCCGCAGTCAAACACAATCATACGTTCTGGGCTATCGACATACCTAAAGGAGATTAGATGAAGCCGCAGTGGAAGAGCCGCAGTCAAACGCAACATTGTCAATGAATCTTTACACGCAACAATAAAGACTCATTTATACACAATCATGGATGGAAACTCTATACGCAGTCATGGAGACATTTATACACAGTCAATGGCGACATCTTATGCGCAGTCATGGAGATATTTATACACAATGAAAAGAAAACAATGATACGGTGGCATACCTGTAGCAGCCCAAACACAATGAACAATAGTGATAGAACACATACTATCTCTGCAGAACCGTGTTGATGAAATAAGTTTCCATGATGCACAGTATTCAGATCTGTGATCTCAATCTGAATATTAGTACCATACATTTGCTCAGCATATTAATATGTAGTCACCATGACAAGGATCATAAGTAGTAATGTTTATGATGTTTATAGTCTCAACATAATGAGAATAATAAGGATGAACAGTATCAAATCATGATGGTCATGGGCAATAAAATGATGAATAAGACAACATGATGATGAATGATGAGCATGACAGTAAAGGTTAGCATGATGATGAATAGAGCTGCATGATGATGGAAGATGCAGCATAATGGGGATCATGATGATGAGAGCAGATGAGAGCAACTCAGTCATCAAGGTCCAACACTGTGATGGTACAACTTGTTGCTACACGGTAAAGTGCAGCAAATAGACGAGATGCATCACTATGTTAGGTGAAGTCGTCACCTTGGAGAATCAGTTGAAGCAGAATGTCTTTAACTGATCTCATGTATGGATAAGTCAAAGTGTTGACTTCTGTTGTAAATGTACTATCTCTCTCTCTCTGGTGAACTTTGAAGAACATAAAAGAAGAATTGATCAAGGGTTCCCCACATTGGGGTTTGTCCCTGGCTGGCACCACATCTTGTGTCCTCTTGTCTTGGTTTGTCTTCTGTGATTTCTATTTATGTTCTATCTGTAGTCTAATTTATGCTGATGTGATTGCTAATCTAGAAAAGAAATTGAAATAAATTTTTCTAGCGTCGAACATAACTAAAATTAACAATTTTTTTCCCTAGTATTACTAGTTGTAGAGGGAAAATTATAGTTTTACCATAGAATAATTCAAAATGAGATTTCCCAATTGACCTCTTGGTAGTAACTCTATTGGCCCATAAATAAAACTTCAGTTGCGAGTCTCAGATTTTCTGATTTTCTGGTATTGTATTCTTAAGAATCCTTACCAAGGTTTTATGTGATGATTCAACCAATCCATTTCCCTGTGGATAGTAGCTAGTGGATTGACCCACAATGATGTTATACTTCTGGAAAAAGCTCAAAAACTTGGAAGATTTAAAAACTTGTGCATTATCAATGATAATATTCCTTGGGTAAATGAACCTGGCAAGGATATTTTCCTCCATGAATTTGATAACCACGACATTAGTTGCATTTCTAGCTGGGATTTCTTCCACCCACTTAGTGAAGTAATCGATGGCCGTAAGAATCCATTTATGCTGACTGATGGAGGGTGGGTGTATTTTCCCAATGAATTCTAACCCCCACTGCCTAAAAGGTTCTTCAACAAAAAATAGGGATTAAAGGAAAAGGTTCTAATTTATGCTTTTCATCAAACATTTGGCACTTCTACCAAGCCCGAACATATGCATGTACCTCACCAACTAGCTTGGGCCAATAGAAACTTAATTTGAGAATTTTATAGGTTGTAGCTCTCAAATTATAACGTCCCCCACACAGACAATTATGGAACTTACCCATCACTTTATGGATTTGTTATTCAACCAGGCATAAAAGCAAAATTCCCACTGGGTCTTTCCAATACAGTTGGCCATTTGAAATGACAAACTCCTGGGCTTGTAGCCTCAAAGCCTTGTATTTAACTTGATCAAAATTGTTTGGACAACTCAGAAAAAGTAAATAATGGATTATATGTTTATACTAATGAGACACAAGGTACTTTATTTAGATTTTCTGTGTTGCGATCTTGATCTTATTATGCTCCTCTTCTCTTTAGCTTTCTCCTTCCTATGTCAGTTAATTTATACCCAAGGTTTGGTAGTTTGATTCAAACATTATTTTAGCTAATACTTGCCCCTTGATTAGCTTCATGGGTTTTATCTCCAGGTTGTATTCTTGGATTTTAGCAATCCATTTACCTCTTTTTCCCTCACTGTTGTAGGAACATAAGTTGTTACACTTGATTGCATGACATATATTATGAAGGTTTTCAAGGCCTTGACCAAGGCATAAGCCTGCTTCTCCATAATTTAATACTTTAGTTTAGCATCCCGTAGCACTTGGCTGAAAAACGTTATTGGTTTCTCATTCCTTCATTATTTTTCTGCAATAAGACAACAACCACTGTATGAGGAGAAGAAAAGAGTAAATGAAAAATGGTTTTAAATAGTTAGGGCT
Source organism: Pinus taeda (assembly GCA_000404065.3). Taxonomy (NCBI): domain Eukaryota; kingdom Viridiplantae; phylum Streptophyta; class Pinopsida; order Pinales; family Pinaceae; genus Pinus; species Pinus taeda. The sequence goes on along the minus strand of APFE031118316.1, from coordinate 43,263 downwards.
AACTAATATAGGAGCTTCTGCAAAGGCCCTTTTGATCCTATATAATGACTCTCGAGCTTCTTCAGTCCATTTTACCTCCCTATCATTCTTCAACATCCCTATAATTTCTTTAATTATCTCAGCATAATTTGGTATGAACCTCCTCAAAAAGTTGATTTTGCCCAAGAAAGTCTAGATTTATTTCTTGTTTCTTGGTAGTGGGATGTTGTTAATCGCTTCCACCCTTGGGATCTATCTTCACCCCCTATTTTTCCACGATGTAACCTAGCAACTTTCCCTCACTTAGAGAAAAATTAGACTTCTTAGGATTTAAACATAGGCCATATTTTCTGCATTTCTCAAAAGTGGGTCGTAGATGTTCAATATGTTCCTGATATATTTTTAAAAGACAGTGATGTCGTCTACGTAAATTACCACAAACTTATCTAGTTCTCCCAAAAACATTATATCCATTTCTCTCTTAAAAGGGGCTCCTGCATTAATGAGGCCGAAGGGCATTCTAGCATACATAAACGTTCACCAAGGCATGGTGAAAGCATTTTTCTTTTGATCCTTAGGATGCACAACTACTTGATTATATCCAGAAAAACTACCCATCATAGACATTCAGGTAGAGCCCCCCACCTTTTTCAGAATGTAGTCCATTTTAAGCAGAGGGTAATTATCCTTTAGTGAGTCATCGTTCAGATTCCTAAAGTCAATACATAACCTTATTTCCCCATTCTTCTTCCTAACAGGAACTAGATTTTCCACCCAATCTGAATACCTCAGTAGTACGATAATTTTAGCTTGGAGAAATTGCCTTACCTCTTTCTCCATTGATGGAAGTAATAAAGGGTAAATATGTTGAAGCTTCTATTGTATGGTTTCGCCCCACTCTTCAAAGGAATTTTATGTTGAATGACATTAGTATCAAATGTTTTTAAATCATAATCATACCAAGCAAGCACATCCATATACTGCTTAAAAAGGTCCAGGTACCTTCGTTTTTATTCATTAGGAACTCCTTTGGCCAACTTAATTATTTGGGGATCTTGATCTAAACCAGCATTGTAGTCTTCTACATGTTCTTCAAATTCTTGCTCAGTTGGCTTGACAACCATATCATTTGAGTTGAACAATAGTTCCAAGGGAACCAAACCTCTAGGGATAGTATTACATTTCAATTGTAAAATCGTGTGCCTTGCAGTGGTTTCTTCCCACTTGGTTTGTTGTTCATCCATCACTTTCTCTTCCTCCTAATCAATCCCCAAGCTTGAGAATTCACCAATGACCTCCATGAAGTGTTTGATTTTTTCCTCATCTTAAAACACCTACCAATACTTAACATTTTTTGGTATTGAAGGCCTGTATCTAACTTCAATTTCATATCTAAGCAAGGGGTTTTGAGGAGGCTTGAGAGGCTTGAAGTTACTGGAAGCTACAACTAAGGAAACAACCATCCGATTTCCATCTTTGGGCAAAAATTGGATGTTAAAAGATAAGAAAAAGTTCTCAATCAGATCCCATACCTCATTTCGGTAGGCCTTCAGTCTTGTATGTTTGGTTTGGAATTGACTTCGGATTTGTTTCACCACTAGATCTAAATCCCCAAACACTGCCAAGCACCTAATGTTGAGATTTCTGGCAACTTGCATACCTAGCAACAAAGATTCATATTCAACAACATTATTTGTGGCTTCAAACTCCATCTTGAAAGAGATAGGGATCAAGATTCCTTATGGGGATACCAACAATACACTTGCCCCATTTTCTTCCCTAGAATAAGGACCATCTTAGTATAGGTTCCATAATTTGTCACACTCCAGTGATTGTTGGTCTGGTCAGACGGAATATTCCACCTGTGTCTCATCCATGATTTGATCATCTTCCTCTAACATAAAACAAGATAAATATATCTCTTTACCATACATAGGGGAATTATTCGAACAGACGGTCCTTGTAACTGTCTTCACAAATCTCACTTCTCTATATAATAAATTCTCTTCTCCACCAAAGACATGAATAATAGTATATGTTAAATTCATTTTAACGGATCCTCAAATTTTCAATCCCCATGATTTCGACAAGAGCATACCAAACCTCACATGGATATTATCCACTACAATATCCATCACAAAACTCTTCAAAGGGATCTAAGCCAAATTGACCACCATGTCTTTAATCAACCCTAAACATTTTACTCTCTTGGAGTCAAAATAATATAGATCTTTATATGCTCTTGTTATTTGCACCCTCAATTAATCCATAACAAACAATGACATCAGATTGTGAGAAGCTCCTAATTCAAGCATGCAGTTATGTAAGAGAAGTTCATGAATGACAAAAGTGACATAGAAAGGGTGACTAGAATGGTCTTGTTCATCAACATGAGGTCCAAATACAACCATGGGTATTTCTTCTTGGACGTTTAAGGTTTTTTGTAAAGGATCTATGGTGGATGGACACATAAACTGAGACATCTGGGCTTTTTAATTAGGTTGTTTTAATAGTTCAGTCAAAGGGACACATATTTTTGCCTTCTCCAGATCCTTTTGAAGATTAAAAACAAAAGAGATCCTATCATCTATGATAACATCAACAGGATCTTTTTATTTATCACAAACAGGTCTAGGTGATAAAGATGGCTACTCTATTTTAGAGACCTTGGGCTTGTGGAGAATGGAAACTGGAGGCTCTTTATTTTTGGGCGAGGCTTGGTCTAGAGGCTTCTTTCCGTTCTCTACTAGTTTCAAAGGATTTCGGGGAGAGGAATCCTCATTTTGGTCTTGCATTCTAGATATTTTCTTGGAAGATCTAAGATAATATTTCCTATGCAATTGTGCTTGCATGAAATCAACAAAAACCCTGCAATATTTTTCAATCTTACCATCATTTAGTGTCTCATCCAAATCGTCCCCTTCTACTTCATTCCCCTCTATTTATTTTTCTCCCTCTAAAAGTGAAGAAAACTCATTTTCTTGGACTTCTATTGTTTCTTCGACATTTTCCTCTGGATCATCTTCTAAATACAATGGAGGCTAAATGTAATCTTGTTTATCCCTTATATCCCTTTGAAAAATCTATAAAGGAGGTCTCTTATACTAAGGATTGAAACTTTGGTTAGGAGCTGGTTGGTTTTGTCGAGAAGGATTTTTGTTTTCTAATTCCAATTTCAAAAGCTTGTTAGATATGTTTCTTATTAGCTTGTTCATTTCCTCGAGTTTCTTATCTTGAGTTTCATTTCCCTGGTTTGAGGAACTAGCTTCCTCTTTCCCCTCCTATCTCCATGATTAGTTCTCCCTCTCCACTTCCCAATAGAGGTGAAATTTTCTTCAAGTTCTAAAGTGTCTGTTTGAATCTGGTCTAAGGAGCGAGACTTCTTTTCTCTGAGAGTGAAACCAAATTATGGTACAAAGGCCCCATCAAAAACCACTTTAGAAGAAGCTTGTGGAGGTTTGATTTCAGCAGAGAGACTATTGTACAATTTGTTAAACCTTTTTATGAATTTTGGCACATATTCATTTTTCTTTTTCTTCATAGCATTGAATTCAGTGAGGATTTAGTGATGGTCCCTTTTCTCTCCCCATTTTTGCATTAAATAATTCTCCATCTCCTCCCAGGTAATGATTTAATAATTTGGTAGGGATTTAAACCATACATGGCTTCCCTATCAAGAGGTTGGACAAAAATTATTAACAATCTAGGAGTTGTACATTGAGATTTTTTCCAAATGCACATAGAGTTTCTACATGCCTTTGTGTTGAAATTTCATTTTCCCCTGTGAATCTTGGCAAGAGCTTGAGATAGTCTCATGGAATACCATTCAAGGATTGTGCCAAGTCCAGTGGGGCATATTTTTTCAGGAGAAAATTTAGGACAACCATATTGAGCAAGGGAGGTGGTAGAAGATTTATTACAAGTCCTTGCTGAGGGGGAATCTGAGTCACAACTAACTAGATCTGGGTTGGGAAGTTATTCACACTATGTGTGGGGTTGTTTATAAGGATGTATTTAACTCCTTCAACTTTAGGGGAGGGGTGAAATGAGAAAGAGGGTGAGCTAATAGAATATTCTTCTTTTCTTACTCTAGAAGGAAATGAGCCAAACAATACACAATGTTCTTCAAGATATTCCAAGACTTTGGAGGCAGACTCATGGTATTTTATCACAAATTTTTGAGAGCTAGTTGATGATATTTCTACAAAAGATATTGCGGAATTTGGAGTAACAGGGGTCCTCTCTTTCCAAATCCTATGGGATATTATTTTCTCAGGGTTGAATACAGGGGAGTTCTCTATTGGCTTGTATTAGAGCGGGTATGATGTCTCAGAAAGCCAGGGTGCTCGAAATAAGATTCAGACAGTGGAGTCGCCAAGGTGAGAGATCTTCAACACACACTTCCCTTTCTCACCTAATAGTGGGAATGTAAAAATTTCCATACCCAGGGAAACATATTTTGATTCGTTCCTCGAAAACGGTGCTAGAAGATGTTGTAGCTCCTAGAGACAACCCCCAGGTTGAGGAAAGGGTTAGTTCCTAGTACATCTTAGAGGAGTGCTTTGAGGATTTGCTGACATTTATGTTGCACTCCATATTTGATCTAATTGGGAATATATTGATTTAAAACTTGGTTCAATCACCCTTCACCAAGGTAGGCTTAAACACACACACACACACACACACACACACATATGCATATATTATTATATATATGCATATATATTATATATATATATATATATATTATAAAGATATAGATATATATACATATATATATGCTCATCTCAAGGATAAATGTCCTGATATGGTGGCCGACACACAGTAAAATGCAACTTAATATTTGTCATTGTGGTAAAAATGGAGAGGGAGAAAGTAAGGAAAGGAATTCAATGCTGAGGGCTAGATAACACAAAATCCTACACAACGAATCCCAACAAAACTATGGAAGAATAAGGAGATGAAATGCAGAAATCATGGAGCACGTTTTAAGGTTTCTAGCTCTATATTTTCATGGGTACATCCTATCACAAAATAACATTGGTAAATTTGTGATCTCGCAGGTACTATTGGCTACAATATAACACTAGTAAATATGTAATTTCATAGATACCATTGCTACCCTATAACATAAGTAAATCAACATTTTGAGAGTGAAACCAATAACTTCTTTACACAACTTCAGAGGATTCAGATAAAAATACATGAAATGAAAAACAAAGGGGAACACATACTACTCATTACTCTGCTTGGAATCACCAAATCAAATTCATTAATATTTGAAAATGGAGTCCATATCATATATCCAACACATCTGACATTTGTATAAGCATTAACACCTCATGAACAAGCCATTAAACCAAAATTTGGAACCTCTTTCTGTACACATAACTTGGAAGACCTGCAAAGACAAATTTAAGACCTTTGGGAACCTTTAAAATGATTTTCTTCCCCCTATTTATAAGGAGATGGCGATCTTGAAACAATAATTACAAAATATCTTCTAATATTACAATTGTATGATCGAATGGTTGTCTCGGCATGCACATATTCAAATCATTACATAACAGATTGATTCATTATTTAAAATGAAACAAATTAAAAAATAACAAACATGGGAAAACTAAATGATGGCCACAAAAAAATATCCATGCCAATTCCTATGATCACCTCTGATCAGGCCACGTCTCTGCCACGTTGTTTCTCCATAGTTACTAGCCGATATGCATGTCACTTTCTCCCCTTAACTGCTTGAATTCCCCACTTTCTGGAGTTGGAAGCAATCAACTATAGTGGCATTAGTGGTGCTCTGTAACATAGCTACCAACTCATCCATTCGCGTACACTGTAGGCTATACTATTGAAACCCAATATATCTCGTAACTCTTATAAAATATCAGTAGGAAAACACAAAACTCTGATCACTCTTAGCTCCTCTTGCTTAAGATCCCTTATCACTTCTCAACCATGGGACTGTTGCCTGTGACCAAAGGCTTAATGCACAGTTGCTACAATATCATAGCCTTCTATCCTCATAACTTTATTTGAAATAACATTATGAAAATATAAGGTTTCGATGCCTTCAAGCTTCTCTTCCATTGGTGCCTCTTGGGTAGTGACACGTGTCGCCAATATTTTCCCCTTTAGGTCCTTAAAAATTCCAAAAATTACTACCACATGTCCCCCATGCCGCCACATCATGCTGACATCATCAACCATGTCTTATTTTTGGGACCAATCACCAGATGCCATGTATCTTTTTTGGACGATAGAGAAAAGGTCCCTAGGGTCTTTGGATTTTCAAAAGCCTCCTTTGTATTTCCCTTTCCTCGAAGATTTCAGCGCTTTCCAAAAAGGTGTATTTGTTAAGGAGTCCCGAAACTCTAATGTTCTAATGGCATATGCTCTGAGGCCCAGTCTTATTTTGTGCTCCCTAGTCTTTTGGGACACATGGTGACCGAGTGCCAACCTAAATTAGAGCCCCTCTTCATCGTAACGTTTTCAAAAAGGAATTAAACAAAGTTATAATGCTTTCACTCCTCTGAATAACTGACCTCTGATATGAGTTCCTACCAGCCTTCCCGATATCGAGCTTTGATGTGATCGAGTCCCAAATTTCAACACTCCTCTTTAGATTTTGGCTTTCTCAATTTGGTTTTGAGAATTTGGATTTTGCTTTTGGCCTCCTCATGATTTCGGCCTCTGATATTTTCTCTCCTCTTTGACCTGTTTTCGCTTAGGCTCTCCCTTTTTGGCTGTAATTTGAAATCATTTGACACAATTGTAGAAAAGTTGTAATAGGTGACAATAGGATGAACACCACAGATCAATATGTCTTGATGTGGTTAGCAAGATCTTCTCCTTGCTTTCCCTTAAATTTTGGAATATATGAAGGTAGCTTGGTTGGCATAGGGGATCAAGTTTGATCATGGGTGATTGGATCATTGGTGACCTTATTTAAATCTAGTAGATTCAAATAAGCAACAAATGGGATCTTTATGTTATTGTCCATAGTGGTATGACTTGGGGATGTAGCTTGAAAAAAGTTTCCTTAAGAAGTAGTAGGAATGCTTGGGGGAGTAGAATGTGGAATCCCTATGGGTGTAATAAAAGGGGTTCCTTGATGGAGAGGTGTCCCCAGTAAGGTTTCTCCTATAAAGGATGACCAAATTACAGTAGTTGTATGGTGTCTTCTACACCTTGATGGCAAGAGACCAGGTAAGCCTCTCGATAAAGGGGAGAGGTTTAGGATGTGATGAGAGTGATGGGTAACCCTTGCTTCCCCTATTATGCCCTTTTAGAGGTGAATGTTACTTTATATGGTGAGAGGGAAAATTGTATCAAAGCAAATGAACCACATACATAAGAAAAATCGAAAATAAAAAAGTTTAATTTTCCTTTTAACTTTATGTTATGTGATCAATCAAATAAGAAAAAGGTTTTGTTTTTTTTTGTGTATGAAAAAAATCCTAAAACACCTATGTGTCCTTTCCACTAAAAAGTAAATGACCCTTGCGATGATTCTTATAAAAGGGTATTGGACCCATGTCCCGAAAGTACTGGTGATGCTTCCAACAACCAAGAATCAACCAAGGTAATCAAAAGGCTTTAGTGCTTCCCACACCTCCTCCTATAAGGAAACGTGCCCTAAAAATTTTGGCCACTAATATACCTTTGTCCCATGAGGGAAGTCGATTCTTGAGCTTCTTGGTACTCATTCAACAACTTAGAGCACTATACAAGTTGGGTAGCCTCATATAGGACTGCACACATTGATACCTAAGCCTAAGCCCCCTATGAACTGGTTTTTGGCATGTCCATGTATTCTTTTCCATGGGATGGTGAAGGATTTTAAGCACCCTATAAGATAACTTCTATGTTTTAGAATGTAAACAACCATAGCGCCTTATGGTATGCCTAACCCCGTGGTCCTAACCTGAACTATAAAAAAAATTGTAACCTCTGTGGGGAATTTAGCGTGTTGAAGTGTTAGAGTTGTTTTTAAAGAGGCTTATTCACTTATAGTGTGAGGAAGTAAGGTTCAAAGAAACTAAGTATCAAGATTCTAAAAGGTGGATACCCTTGGTACAAAGTCTATATGATCTTAGTGTGTGGAGTGGAAGTGTGTGCAAGTGAACTTGTGAGCATACAAGAGTGTGAAGCAATGTGGATATGTGGTGATCCTTTACAACTCCCTAATTATGCTATGTTATGATTGTTCCTTGCAAGAAAAGAAACAATGTGTGGATGATGGGCCACATACTTCTTTCCTAATTACATTATGTGAGCATATAGGGAGATGGGAAAATGAGTGCTTTGAGAAAGCTTTTAGATGCATACCTTTCTCTAAACATAATGTGATTCATTAATAAAAACAAAAGAGGTGTTTAGACCCTACCTTAAGTCCAACGCTAGTTTTTGGCAGCCATGCTTCAATTGTCCAAAAGAGTTTCCTTTAGAGAACCTGCAATCACAAACAAGCACACATCAAATAACACCTGCATAGCTAATATAATAAATCATGTTCATCATGGTGATCAAGGAATCCATGAAGTAAACCATAAAAAATAGCTTATTGAGAAAAATAAACTTGATTGTATTAACTTTGAAATAGAAGAACTTTACAACCTTTGGTGCCTTGATGTTGTACAAGCTCTTCCCAGGGTCCAAACAAGAATCTCCTCTACTTTGACAAGCCTCACTCTCTTCCAAATGAGATCAAAAAGGTATTTAATCATGAGGCTATGAATTTCCTCAGAAATTGTTTTTCCCAAATGAAACTCCTGACCTCAAAAACATTAGCAGGCACCAACCACTTTAGGATGGCCTCCATATTGGCAAGAATTATTTTCAGCTCTCCTCCACCTATCACATACCCCAGACACACCAAATGCTATTGTGTAATCTAAAACTTCTTGAGTTTTGCTAACAATTATTTCTTCTTTAATTCATCCAGCGCCTAATTCAAATGTGAGATGTTCGTCCTAGGGAGCATTATATACCAATATATGTAAAAGGGTATAGTATATCATGCATTAACCTCATAAATGTATTTAGTGCATTTCATAGGCCAAATAACATGACTCAAACTTAACCTTTTTTTGAAGGAAGTCTTGCAGGTATCTTCTTCTCTTACTCAAACTTGGTGATATCTTGACTTTAAGTCTAGCTTAGTGAAGCATTTTATTTGTTGCAACCGATCTGGAAATCATCCATTTGGGTAGGGGTACCTACTCTTGAGTGTAATTTTGTTTAATTTCCTATAATCTATACACATTCACCAAGTCCCATCCATCTTTAGCACAATGATGATGGGTGACCCAGATGGTGATGTACTCGGTCGAATGACACACTGTTCTAGTAGTTGTTGCAATTGTTCTTCACTTGTCCATCCTATAGAGAAATCCATTCCTGAAACACCTCCTTTAATTCCTCATCCTCTATATATGCCTCTTTATATGCATCATGGGTTAAAGGCTCCATGTGCATCAGATTTCTTAGAGTTGTGATTTTCGATGAGGGTGACCTTGAAAGGATGTTGACCAACTTGTTTGTGGTACCATTTTAGTACTTGTTCACTAAGTAAAACTGCTAGAAAAACTCCATCCACTTGTAATTTCTGGTCTTTTGTAACTTACTCTGGGCCTATAGGTACATAGCAGATGGTGATTTGTGTGGATGATTGTCTCCCTTCCCATTAAATAGTGTTTCCACTTTTAAATAGCTTGCACTAGGAAATAGAGCTCCTTGTTGTAGTTATGGCAGTTGAGAACCATCCCATGAAACACTTCATAATGGTAACATATGGGCCTTCCTCCCTGCATGAAGACCACACCCATAACATACCTACTCGCATATGTCTCCACTTCAAGGGGTTGTTGCAAGTTTAGCAATATACGAGTCGATGCTCGACTAATTTTTGAACTCTTCATAGGCTTTCTACTAACCCTTCCCCTAAGAGAAACTATTGCCACTTGCCATTATGGCATGGAGTAATGTGGATATTGCTGAAAATTACACTATAATTTTTTTCGTTGAAGTATTATGCTACCCCAATGAAACTCTTGACCTCAAATACATTTGTAGGCACCAACCACTTCATGATGGCCTCCATCTTGGTAGGGTCTATCTTGAGCTCATCTCCACAAATCACATAGGCTAAGTACAAAAAAATTTACCATGCAAACTCACATTTCTTAAGATTTGCCAACAATTAGTGCTTCTTCAAAGTCTCTAGCACTTGCATCAAATGCAAGATGTGCTCCTCTAAGATAACATTGTATACCAGTATATGTCTAGATAAACAATAACAAATGAATTTATATATGGATGTAGTATATCACTTGTTAATCTCATGAACATAGTTGGTGCATTACATATGTCAAATGGCATGACTAACCACTCATACAAACCTTTTATGGTTTTGAAGGTGGTCTTTTAGGTATCTTATTCTTTGACGTGCACCTGGTGATACCCTGATTCTAATCCAGTTTCCTGAATTATTTTTCTTTCTACAACATATCTAATATGTCATCAATCATGGGCAAGGGGTGCCTATTCTTGAGCATAATTTTGTTTACATCTATATAATTTATGCAGATTCAACAAGTCCCATCCTTCTTATGCATAATTATGATGGGTGACCCACATAGTGAGGTACTTGGTAAAATAACACCCTACTCTATCAATCATTGCAATTGTTTCTTTACTTCACTTGCTTCTAGAATGGACTATTTGCACAGCTTGATGTTTGAAAATGGAGATTCCAGCAATATTTGGATCGTGTGCTTCACTTCCCTCTTGAGTGGTAATCCTTTAGGCTCCAATAACACTCCCTTATATTCCTATAGCAACTCTTCTAGATGTTTTCTTTATTCCTTAGTGCACTCCTCTAGGGATGTCTTTGCTCTCATTGACTCTTCTAGGATTAATTTTCTCTTAAAATGGTAATACATACTTCTTGTTAAAAATAATAAGTTTCTTGGAATAGTTGGCACTTACCAATGAAATTTTGCACTTCCCCTTGTACGTGTTGATGATGAAGTATTTTGCATCCTTGATTAGGAAATATTGGTTGAATCTTTGCATAAATATTTCATCCTATATATACATATAAGGGTTTTCAAATACAAATTCACATGCACCAACTAGAACTACATTCAATTCTACTTCATCAATAAAATCAACACTGATAAAAAATTCTATTCTACACTACTTTTTTACCTTGAATTTTGCATCCATATTTTCCCATTCCAATGGATATGGGCTAGGATGATATTGAACCTTCTATCCTAGTTTTTTTACCAGGTCTTTTGCAATGAGATTCAGCTTTGATCCTAAGTCAAACAAAGCATTAGTTTTAGTCTTATTGACATGTATATTTATATGGAAGAGTTTGGTCATCTCCTTATCTTCCCATTGTTGGAGGATACTCAAATTCACCCCATTCTACATTGATGTGTAGGCAATATTCGCATCCACATCTGAGATACTCTCCATCTGATTGCTCAAATCTATGTCTATGATAGTTTTCTTCTCTCCACCCTTATTTCAGTTCTTTGGGTTGGGTTTTGGATGTAATTCCTATCTCTTCCCCTATGTGTGACCATTAATGATACATTGGTTGTAATGGTTGATAGGATCTTTGCACTAGTATGTTGTTATTATTGTCTTTTTGTCCATCCCCCCTTTCCACTTCTTCTTCCCTTATTTGTAAGCTTCTCAGTGTTCCTTTTTCTTTGAACCACTTAACTTCCCTTTATTCTTGCTTATGTTTTCCAGTTATTGCACTTGCACAAAATCCTCATCCACCAATCTGGGTTTGAACAAGATCACTTACTTTTGTGGATGGCTATATAGACCCCCTAAATAATTGAGGAGTATGTTTGGGTTTCTATGAGAGATACCTCGCATTATTTCCATCTTCCGTTATCATATGGTGTACTCATGTACACTTTACCCCTATCTCTGCTTGAAGTAATGCCACTAGATCTATTGGTCCTCTACATACTAAATAGGGTGGAATTGGGACTTTGTGAGAGTTTTAAAATCCTCCTCCCACTTTGGAGGTTCCCACTTTAACCTCGTGGTTTCGTTGTGGCTTTCCCTCTAAGTGAGGGCATGGCCTTCTAATTTCAAATGAGTAAACGAAATTTTATGTTCCTCGTCTATGTCATGAACGCTGAAATAAGCCTACAACTATTGCATCAATGATTTAATTTCAAAGCATTGGTTTCACTTTGATATGGATTGGTGTCCACCTTTTCTTCCATCTTGAAGAAAAACTATGAATGATTCATGGTGCTCGAACTCAACTACTCTTTCTTGGGTTTCCTAAACTCTTTCTCTGGTTCTTTTTAATCCCCCAATTTCCCCTCTAGTCTAACATTTGGTTTGGAACCTCCATCTTCTCTTAACAACTCAAGTTTATTGATTAGGGATACCATGAGGAGGCTCGCATTATATTTATTTATGCAACTTGTGATTCCATCCATGCAAACGTCTCCTTTAATGGATCTCGAGGGTTATCATAAACTAATTTGTCAGCCATGACTGGAGTTTTATGAATTATGGATTAAACTAATAGTATCCCCCCACAACTTCCCATAAAATACCCAAAGAAACTTGCTCTGATACCAATATTATCTATAAATATCATGGATATTCCACTCAACAATTTGTTGAAGATTTTAATCCTATATAGAAATTACTTGCAAATGAATTCTTAAAAAAACAAAAAAATATACAATGGCGAGAACATAAAATATATACAGAGATTTTTCTCCTTGAACCCAAAATTGGGAAAACTAGATTGATTTTTCATTCTATTCATTTCAATATTACAATACATTATATACATTTCGAAGCATTCATAATCTCCCAATCCATTAACTTGAGATTAGAACATAATTGTATTTCCGTTGACCAAATCTACAAAATACCATGGGCAAAACCATGGATGGGTCACCCCCAATCCTCGGGTTCGCATCAAAAAAAAATTAGGATGTTTCCTCGAACCTCATGCAAGAGGCTACTGCCCCCTTACAAACCCCATGGTAGGGGGGTTGCAGCCCCCGCTAAGCCTAATGCAACGCAATAGTTCCTGGGGCTATTTGTGCAATGAATATAACACATACCCAACATTCTCCCCCTTCTTGTTTTCTTTCCACACAGGGAGCCACAAGTGTATATAGTCATCGGTCCAGTGCCACAACACCCATTTTTTGTCTACACCAAGAAAACTTCTCAATTCTCACAAACTTTGTCAATGCATCTGCAACATTCTTCAAAATGTCCACCTTTACTAGAAACACCTTTTTGTCTTCAACCATATCCCTCACAGAGTGATATTGAACATCAAGATGCTTTGACTTCAAATGATAAGCAAGGTTATTTACCAAGAAAATTGCACTTTGGAAGTCGCAACCTATCCTTATAACTCGTTGTACCAACCCCATACCTAGACGCAATCTCTAAAACCAAACCGCTTCCTTGCTTGCATGAGTGGCTACCATGTATTCAACCTTTGTAGTTGAAAGTGCCACTACATGCTATTGCTTGCTCATCCAAATCATTTCTCCTCCAAATAGGTTAAACACATACTCACTTGTAGATCTTCTTTAATCCAGATCTCCAACCCCATATGCATCAACAAAGCCACATATGTCCAATGCTTTTTCCAATCATGGACTTCCTTCGTAGCACAAACCATAATCACTAGTGTCGTGCAGATATCAAAAAACCTTCTTTTTTGTTGTCCAATGCTCCTTCCCTAGTTTTGACATAATCCTACTAAATATTCCCACTTCATTTGCAATGTCTATTCTAGTACAAGCCAATGCATACATCAAACTACCAATCACAATTACATATGGAGCATGGGACATGTCCTCTTCCTCTTCTTGTGTCTTGGGACATTATTCTGCAGATAACTTTACACCTATAGGAATAGGAACCTTCATTGGCTTGGGACATTATTCTGCAGATAACTTTACACCTATAAGAATAGGAACCTTCATTGGTTTACTATCCTACATATTAAACCTCTGTAATATTTTATTAACATACTTCCTTTGGTTTAACTAAATCTTCCTCTTTTCTCAATCTCATTTAATTTCCCTTCCCAAAATAAAGTTTGCAGCACCAAGATCCTTCATGCTGAAATTAAAGGGTAATTGGGTCTTCACATCCTAGATAATTTTTGTGTCATTTCCAATCAACAACCTATCATCCACATACTATACCAAATAGATAACACAATCACCAATTAATCAAAAATTAACACAATGATCTTCTTTGCTCCTTGTGAAGCCAAGTCACTACATATATGTATAAAATTTATGATGCCACCACATCCTCGGTGACTGCTTTAACCCATATAGAGAATTTTTTGACCTTCATAACAATTATTTCTTGCCCTTCACTGGAAATCCTTCTAGTTTCTTCATGTATATCTCTTCTTCCAGATCCCCATGTAAGAATGTCATCTTCACATCCATCTGTTCTAACTCAAAATCAAAGGCAGCAACAACATATAAAAGTAATTTTGATAGACACTAACTTGGAAACAGGAGAGAAAATATCACCAAAATCAACTCTTGACACCTAGGAATAACCATTTACTACTAATCAAGATTTGTACTTCTCTGTTTTGCCTTCAACATTATTCTTCTTCTTAAACACCCAATTGTTTCTAGGGCATTTTATTCCAACCAACGGTTCCACCAAATCCCAAGCCTTATTTTTATCCAAGGTTCTCATTTATTCAATCATGGAATTTTTCCCCACAAGGTATTAAAGGTATATTTGTAGGAAATTCTACATGGTATTAGAGCTAGATTTGTAGAAATTTATAGTTGGTATCGGAGCTGAAATCACAATAGAAGAGAACAATTTGAAGTTGTCCTTGCAGATTGATGGAGCTCTAGTTCAGGGCAGATGTAGAAGACCCTATGTGCAGACTTCTTAATGGAGCAAGCAGGTTTCTAATGGGAAAATAAATGAGCCAATGTTTAGCGACACAAAAGGAGCTATGATCATTGACATTGGTAGATTAAGAAGCCGAGATATTTCCCACAGGGGGGTCGAAACTCAAAAGAAGTCTAGTTTTAGAGGGAGCATCCCTATGGAAGTCAGTACTTCAGGATATGGGGAGATCATACTAATTATTGTAGTAATTGCAGCAGAAGTATGGAAGCAATAGCAGCAACATTATGAGTATATCATATTTAGCTCATGCATGCAAATCCTTGCGGAGAAAGGCAGAGACTAGAGACTCGGTGGTTTAGAGGGAGCATAAATTACCTCTCAACATGCAACCTCAGAAGAAGCCTCAGAAATTTGTGGAGCAACCACAAAGTGGAGAAGAAGACATGAGAAAGAGTGGAGGCCTTCACTCAAGCAAAGACCTCCAATAAGGGGAGAATTTAAAGCCAAGTTGGTAGAGTGAGCACATGCATCCATAACTCTAGGTGAGAGGAGGGGTGATGTAAAGCAATAGTCCTAAGAGTGCAGAAATTTGGGCAGCATCCATTGAGGTGTTTTTTGCCTCATGGGTAGTTACATTGCTACAGGGGCCCACAGTATTCAATAGCAGGAGGATTAGTGTCAATCATATACTGAAGAGTGTAGACCAGTGTTGACAGCATAGTAGGAGGCTTAGTAGAAGAGTCACCAACAACATGGTTTTCCTAGTAGACAGTTGTAGATATAGTTGATTCAATTTTATTTTTTTTGGATGTTTTTTTTGGGTTGAAAATGTTGCAGTAGTAACAACAAAAGTAACAAGTGTTGCATGCATAACATTCCAAAAGTACTGTATTGGGATAGATTTGAATTCCTTTCTTATTGAGAGGAAGTGTTGAAAATAACAATAATAAATGTTAAAAATAGCATCAAGAAAGATCCTAATTTAATTTTTCCTTGAATTAAATTAGGAATTACATTTTAACTCCACATCTCATGACAACTTGGAATAGTTAACTAAGTTAATTTGACTTAGTCAGCTTAGTTAATTCTAGTTGAGGGTATTACTAGATTCATGTAGAGTGTATCCTACAATTAGGAGCACTAGTTGAGTTCATTTTGAGTTGTAATTATTTAATTCAGTTCAACTGAGTTAAAGTCAGCTAAACTAGTTCCAGCTGATGGAGGAATTGGGGGAGGTATAGTAGTGGGATACAACCTGTAGTCATGGTGTGTAACTTACTGTAGTGAGGTGTAACCTATACTAGTGCGGTGTAACTTACTGTAGTGGGATGTAACCTACTATATTGGGGTGTAACTGGCAGTAGTGGGGTGTAACCTGTAGTAGTGGTGTGTAACTTGTGGTAGTGGGGTGTTTCCTGTCGAACAGTGGGGTGTTTCCTGAAGTGCAATGTGGTGATGCCTATAGTGATCAACCAGTAAACTAATGATTCATAATTAACTCATGCATGTAAGATCAGAGAAAGGCCTAGTTGATATTGGTGTTCAGTGATAGTGTACTATCAGTTGTAAAATCATCTAAATTAAACAAATGGTGGATGCAGTCAGAAGAAGGCTTAAAATACAAAAAAAAATCTTAAATAGAAAACTCACTAATTTTAACCATTCGAATTACCTTTAAAATGAGGACTGAAGGCACAAGTTTAATAATTTTTTTGGTGAGCACGAGTTGGTGAGACCAAGTAATAGGAAGCACGAGTTTGAGCTTGTGCATGCAAGGAATTAGGATCTTGGAGGCTTGGAAATTTGGCTAAGTATTGGCCAAAGGAATTCAGTGAGGCAGACGATAGAAAATACTTGTGCAGGTTGAGCTCAAGGTTGAGCAAAGCATATTGTATTCATCCAGATTCTTTGACTAATGTAATATACAGACAGCTGAGGGTTTTAGCTATGGATTTCCCTAGGAAAAATATTGTGTTATGTGTGATTGAATTCTTTCTCTTATATGCTTTGTGATTTGATCGATCAATTATTGTTTCCCTAATGAGTAGAGTAGATTCAATTCAATTGTTTTAGCATATTACAATTTGCAGTTTGAGTCTACGAGGAATTTCTAGATGGTATCAGAGCTAGATTTGTAGAAATTTAGCTAGATTTGTAGATATTTCTACATGGTATCAGAGCTAAAATCACAATAGAAGAGAAGAATTTGAAGTTGTCCTTATAGATTGAAGGAGCTCTAGTTTAGGGAAGATGCAGAAGACCCTATGTGCAGACTTCTTAATGGAGCGAGAAGGTTGCTATTGGGCAGATCAATCATTCAATGTTTAGCGACACAAAAGGAATTGTGATCATTGATATTGGTAGATTCAGGGGCAGGGAAATTTCCCATATGGAGATCAAAACTCAAAAGGAGTCTAGTTTGAGAAGGAGCATCCCTATGGAAGCTAGTACTTCAGGATCTGGGGAGATCAGGCTCATTATTGCAGTAGTTGCAGCAGGAGTACGGAAGTAGCAGCAGTATGAGTAGTTAAGATTTAGCTCATGCATACAAATCCTTGAGGAGCAAGGCAGAGACTAGAGATTTGGTGGTTGAGAGGGAGCATAAATTACCTCTCAACATGTAGCTTTAAAAGAAGCCCCAAGAAGTTGTGGAGCAGCCACAAATGGAGAAGCAGACAAGAGGAAGAGTGGAGACATTCACTCAAGAAGAGACCTCCAGTAGGGGTAAATTTTGAGCTAAGTGGGCAAAGGGAGCACATGCAACCATACCTTCAGGTGAGAGGTGGGGAAATGTGAAGCAATATCCCAAGAGTGCAGAAATTTGGGCAGGATCCATTGATATGTTTTTTGCCTCATGGATCATTACCTTGCTAGCGGGGCCCACAATATTCAGTAGTAGGAGGATCATTGTCAGTCAGATATTGAGGAGTGTAGAGCATTGTTGAAAGAAAAGTAGGAGGATCTATAACATAGTCACAAGAAGCACAGTTTTCCTAGTAGATAGTTGCAGACACGTTTGATTCAACTTATTTTGTTTGGATGTTTTTTTTGGGTTGCAGATGTTGCAGTAACAACAACAATAGTGAAAATTTTTGCATGCATAACATCCAAAGGTATTGGATCAGGATAGATCTTAATTCCTTTCTTGTTGAGAGGGAGTGTTGAAAATAGCAACAAGAAACATTAAAAATAGCATCAAGAAAGATCCTAATTTAATTTGTCCTTGAATTAAGGGAATTAAATTGTAATTCCACATCTCATGACAACTTGTAATAGTTAACTAAGTTAATTTGACTTAGTTATCTCAATTAATTCAAGTTGGGGGTCTAACTGGAGTCATGTAGAGTGTCGCCTATAATTAGGAGCACTAGTTGAGTTTCATTTTAGTTCTAGTAGTGGGGTGAAACCTTGCAGCAGTGGGGTGCAACCTGCAGTAGTGGGGTGTAACCTGCAGTAGAGGGGTGTAACTTACTGTAGTGGGGCATAACCTGTATTAGTGGGGTGTAACTTATTGTAATGGGGTGTAACCTAGAGTAATGGAGTGTAACTTACTATATTGGGGTGTAACCTACAGTAGTAGGGTGTAACTTTCAGTAGTGGGGTGTAACCTGCAATAGTGGGGTGTTGCTTGTCGAGCAGTGGAGTGTTGCCTGAAGTGCAGTGTAGTGCTGCCTACATTGATCAACTAGTAAACTGAAGATTCACTCATAATTAACTCATGCATGTAGGATCAGAGAAAGACTCAGTTGATATTGGAGTTCAAGGACAATGTACTATCAATTGTAAAAATCATCTAAATTAAACAAATGGTGCATGCAGTCAGAAAAAGGCATAAAATAAATCATTCATTAATTAGAAAATTCACTAGTTTTAACCATTTTAATTGCCTTTAAAAGGAGGAATGAGGGCACAAGTTTAATAATTGTTTTGGTGAGCACAGGTTGGTGAGACCAAGCAATAGGAATCACAAGTTTGTGTGTGGAGATTGTAAGTGCAAGGAAATAGGAGCTTGGAGGCTTGGAAATTTCGAAAAGTATTGGCCATAGGCAGTGAGTCATGCAAAGGATAGAAAATACTTGTGCAAGTTAAGCTCAAGGTTGAGGAGATCATATTGTATTCATCCAGATTCTTTGACTAATGCAATATATAGATATCAGAGGTTTTTAGTTGTGGCTTTCGCTAGAAAATTATTGTGTTATGTATAATTGAATTATTTCTCTTATATGCTTCGTAATTTCATTGATCAATTATTGTTTCCATTGATGAGTAGAGTAGATTCAAGTCATTTGTTTTAGCATGTTATAATTTGTAGTTGGAAACTATAAGGAATTTCTACATGGTATCAGAGCTAGATTTGTAGAAATTTCTATATTGTATTAGAGCTAGATTTGTATAAATTTATACATGGTATCGGAGCTTAATTAACAATAGAAGATAAGAATTGAATTTTTTCCTTGCAGATTGATGGAGCTCTAGTTCAGGGTATATCTAGAAGACCCTATGTGCAGACTTCTTAATGGAGAAAGAAGGTTGCTAGGGGCAGATCAATGAGCCAAACTTTAGTGACACAAAAGGAGTTGTGATCAGTGATATTGATAGATCGGGGAACAGGTTGATCGAAACTCATAAGGAGTCTAGTGTTAGAGGGAGTATCCCTATGGAAGATAGTACTTCATGATCTCAGGGGATCAAACTCATGATTTCAATAGTTGCAGCAACATTTCAGAAGCAGCAGCAAAGCAGTAGTGGCAGAAGTATGAGTAGATCATATTTAGCACATGCATGCAAAGCCTTGAGGAGCAAGGCAGAGACTAGAGACTTGGTGTTTGATATGGAGCATAAATTACCTCTCAACATGCAGCCTCAAAAGAACCCTCGGGAAATGGTGGAGTATCCACAAATGGAGAAGTAGAGATGAAGAAGAATGGAGACATCCACTCAAGCAGAGTCCTCTAGTAGAGGGAAATTTTGAGCCAAGTGGGCCGAGGGATCACATGTAGTCATACCTCCTGGTGAGAGGTGGGGCGATGAGAAGAAATACTCCCAAGAGTGAAAAGAATTGGGCATGATCCATTGAGGTATTTTTTGACTCATGGATCATTACATTACTATAGGGGCCCACAGTATTCAGTAGCAAGAGGATCAGCGACTGAGTGCAGACCAGTGTTGACAGCAGCGCAAGAGGCTCAATAGCAGAGTCACCAGCAGCACAGTTTTCCTAGTAGATTGTTGCGGACATAGTTGATTCATTTTTTTTTTTTAGATGCTTTTTTTGGGTTGTAGATGTTGTAGTAGCAACAGAAACAATGACAAGTGTTGCATGTAGAACATTTCAAAGGTACTGAATCGAGATATATGTGAATTCCTTTCTTGTTGAGAGGGAATGTTGAAAATAACAACAAGAAATGTTAAAAATGGCATCAAGAAAGATCCTGACTTAATTTATCCTTGAATTAAAATAGGAATTAAATTGTAATCCCACATCTCATGACAACTGGTAATAGTTAATTAAGTTAATTTTACTTAGTTAGCTCAGTTAATTTGAGTTGAGGTTCTAACTAGAGATGTAGAGTGTCTCCTACAATTAGGAGCACTAGTTGAGTTTATTTTTAGTTGTAATTATTTAATACAGTTCGGCAGAGTTAAACCCAGTTAAACTAGTTCCAACTAATGGAGGAACCAGTGGGAGGTCTAGAAGTGGGGTGCAACCTGCAGTATTAGGGTGTAACCTGCAGTAGTGGGGTGTAACCTACAGTAATGGGGTGTAACTCATTATAGTGGGGCATAACCTAGATTAGTGGTATGTAACTTACTGTAGTGGGGTGTAACATGTAGTAGAGGGGTGTAACCTGCAGTAGTGGGGTGTGCCTCTCAAATAGTGGGGTGTTGCCTGAAGTGCAGTGTGGTTTTGCCTACAGTGATCAACCAATAAACTAAATATTCACTCATAATTAACTCATGCATGTCAGATCAGAGAAAGACCCAGTTGAGATTGGAGTTCAAGGACAATGTACTATCAGTTGTAAAGTAATCTAAATTAAACAGATGGTGCATGCAGTCAGAAAAAGGCCTAAAATAAACCATTACTTAATTAGAAAACTCACTAATTTTAACCATTTGAATTTCCTTTAAAAGGAGGAATGAAGGCACAAGTTTAATAATTGTTTTTGTGAGCACGAGTTTGTGAGACCATGTAAAAGGAAGCCCAAGTTTGTGCATGGATCTTGTGTGTAAGGAATTAGGAGCATGGAGGCTTGGAAATTTGGCTAAGTATTGGCCAAAGGCAGTCAGTTAGGCAGAGTGTATAAAATACTTGTGTAGGTTGAGATAAAGGTTGAGAAGAGTATATTTTATTCATTTATATTCTTTGACTAATGAAATAGACAGATAACAAGAGTTTTTACTTGTGGCTTTCCACATAAAATTATTGTTTTATGTGTGATTTAATTATTTCTCTTATATGCTTCATGATTTCATTATTCAATTATTGTTTCCACTGATGAGTAGAGTATATTCAAGTCAATTGTTTTAGCATATTAAAATTTGCATTTTGAATCTACAAGGAATTTCTACATGGTATCAGAGCTAGATTTGTAGAAAATTTTGCATGGTATCAGAGCAAGATTTGTAGAAATTTCTAAATGGTATCAAAGCTGAAATCACAATCGAAGAGAATAATTCGAAGTTTCCCTTGCAAATTGATGGAGCTCTAGTTCAGGGTAGATCTAGAAGACCCTATGTGCAGACTTCTTAATGAAGCAAGAAGGTTGCTAGTGGGAAAATCAATCAGCCAATGTTTAGCGACTCAAAAGGAGTTTTGATCATTAATATTGGTAGATTGAGGAGCAGGGAGATTTCCCACGGGGTGATCGAAACTCAAAAGGAGTCTAATTTCAAAGAGATCAGCCCTATGGAAGCTAGTACTTCAGGATCTGGGGAGATCATACTCATTATTGCAGTTGTTGTAGCAGTAGTGCGAAAGGAACAACAATATGAGTAGATCAGATTTAGATCATGCATCTAAAGCCTTGGGGATCGAGGCATATACCAGAGACTTGGTGGTTGAGAGGGGGCATAAATTACCTCTAAACATGCACCCTCAGAAGAAGCCTCAAGAAGTTCTGTAGCATCCACAAATAGAGAAGAAAAATGGAGGAAGAGTGGAGACATCGACTCAAGTAAAGACCTCTAGTAGGGGGGAATTTTGAGCGAAGGGGGCAGAGGGAGAACATGCATCCATACCTCCAAGTGAGAGGTGGGGCAATGTGAAGAAATAGTCCCAAGATTGCAGAAATTTGAGCAGGATCCATTGAGGTGTTTTTTTCCTTGCCACAGGGGCCCATAGTATTCAATAGCAGGAGGATCAGTGTCAATCAAATATTGAGGAGTGCAGAGAAGTGTTCACAGCAGAGTAGGAGGCTTAGTAGTAGAGTCAATAGCAACACAATTTTCCTCGTAGAAAATTGCAGACAATTGATTCAATTTATTTTGTTTGGATGGTGTTTTTGGGTTACAGATGTTGTAGTAGCAACAAAAACAGTGACAAGTGTTGCATGCAAAAAATTCCAAAGTTACTAGATCGGGATAGATGTGAATTCCTTTCTTGTTGAGAGGGAGTGATGAAAATAATAACATGAAATGTTAAAAATAACATCAAGAAAGATCATGATTTATTTTTCCTTGAATTAAATTGTAATTCCACATTTCATGACAACTTGTAATAGTTAACTAAGTTAATTTGACTTAGTGATCTTAGTTAATTCGATTTGAGGGTCTAACTAGAGTCATGTAGAGTATCTCCTACAATTATGAGCACTAGTTGAGTTTATTTTCAATTGTAATTATTTAATTCAGTTGAACTGAGTTCAACTCACTTAAACTAGTTCCAACAGATGGAGGAATTAGTTGGAGGTTTAGTAGTGGGGTGAAACCTACAGTAGCAAGGTGTAACCTGCAATAGTGGTGTGTAACTTACTGTAGTGGGGTGTAACCTATAGTAGTCAGGTGTAACTTATTGTAGTAGGGTGTAACCAACAATAATGGTGAGTAACTTACTGTAGTGGGGTGGAACCTGTAGTAGTGGGGTGTAACCTGCAGTAGTGGGGTGATGCCTATCGAACAGTGGGATGCTACCAGAAGTGTAGTTCATAATTAACCCATTCATGTCATATCATAGAAAGACCCAGTTGATATTTTGGTTCAGGGACAGTGTACCATCAGTTTTTAAATCATCTAAATTAAAAAGATGGGGCATGTAGTCAGAAAAAGGCCTAAAATAAACCATTCCTTTATTAGAAAACTCACTAATTTTGACCATTCGAAATTCTTTTAAAAGGAGGAATGAAGGCACAAGTTTAACAATTGTTTTGGTGAGCACGGGTTTGTGAGACCAAGCAATAGGAAACACAAGTTTTTGCGTGGAGCTTGTGAGTGCAAGGAATTAGGAGCTTGGAAGCTTGGAAATTTGGCTAAGTATTGGTCAAAGGCAGTCAATTAGGTAGAGTATAGAAAATACTTATGCAATTTGAGCTCAAGGTTGAGCAGAGAATATTGAATTCATCCAGATTCTTTAGCTAATGCAATATACAGATAGTATCGGCTTTTAGTTGTGGCTTTCCCCAGAAAATTATTGTGTTATGTGTGATTGGATTCCTTCTCTTATATGCTTCATAATTTCATCGATCAATTATTATTTCCACTGATGAGTAGAGTATATTCAAGTCAATTTTTTTAGCATATTACAATTTGCAGTTCGAATCTACAAGGAATTTCTACATGGTATCAAAGCTATATTGTAGAAATTTCTACATGGTATCAGAGCTAGATTTGTAGAAATTTCTACATGGTATCAGGGTTGAAATCACAATAGAAGAGAATAAATTGAATTTTTCCTTGCAAATTGATGGAGATCTAGTTAAAGACATATCTAGAGGACCCTATGTGCAGACTTCTTAATGGAGCAAGAAGGTTGCTAGTGGGTAGATCAATGAGCCAATGTTTAGTGACATAAAAGGAGTTGTGATCATTGATATAGTTAGATTAAGGAGCAGGGAGATTTCACATAGGGAGATTGAAACTCAGAAGGATTCTAGTTTCTGAGGGAGTAGCCCTATGGAAGCTAGTACTTTAGGATATTGGGAGATCAAACTCATTATTGTAGTAGATTCAACAACAGTGTGGAAACAACAGCAGAGAAGTAGGAGTAGTAGTATGAGTAGACCATATTTAGATCACGCATGCAAAGTCTTGAGGAGAAAGGAAGGTACTAGAGACTTGTTGGTTGAGAGGAACCATAAATTACCTCTCAACATGCAACCTCAGAAGAAGCCTCAAGAAGTTGTGGAGCAGCCACAAATAGAGAAGTAGACAGGAGAAAGAGTGGAGACATCCACTCAAACAAAGACCTTTAGTAAGGGGGGATTTTTAGCCAAGTGGGAAGAGTGATCACATGCAGCCATTCCTCCAGGTGAGAGGTGGGGTGATGTGAAGCAATAGTCCTAAGAGTAAATAAATTTGGGCAGGATCCATTGAGTTGTTTTTGCCTCATGGATCATTAACTTGCTACAGGGGCCCACAGTATTCAACAATAGGAGGATTAGTGTTAGTCATATAATGAGGAGTTAATATTTGTGTTGATAGCGGAGCAAGAGGCTCCGTAGAGTCATCAGCAGCACAATTTTCCTAGTAGACAGTTAGTAGACAGTTTAAGGCACAGTTGATTCAATTTATTTTGTTTAGACGCTTTTTTTGGGTTGTAGATGTTGTAGTAGCAATAGAAACAGTGACAAGTGTTGCAAGCAGAGCATTCCAAAGGTATTGGATCGGGATAGATGTGAATTCCTTTCTTGTTGAGAGGGAGTGTTGAAAATAGAAACAAGAAATGTTAAAAATAGCATCAAGAAAGATCCTGATTTAATTTGTCCTTTAATTAAATTGGGAATTAAATTGTAATTCCACATCTCATGACAACTTGTAATAGTTAACTAAGTTAATTTGACTTAGTTAGCTCAATTAATTCGAGTTGAGGATCTAACTAGAGTCATGTAGAGTGTCTCCTACAATTAGGAGCACTAATTAAGTTTATTTTTAGTTGTAATTATTTAATTTAGTTCGACTCAGTTAAAGTCAGTTAAACTAGTTCCAACTGATGGAGGAATTAGTGGGAGGTCTAGTAGTGGGGTGCAACCTACATTAGTGGAGTGTAACTTATTGTAGTGGGGTGTAACCTGTAGTAGTGGGGTGATGCATGTCGAATAGTGGGGTGTTGCCTGAAGTGCAATATGGTGATGCCTATAGTGATCAACTAGGAAACTGAAGATTCACTCTTAATTAACTCATGCATGTGAGATCAGAGAAACACCCAGTTGAGATTGGAGTTGAGGATCATTGTACTATTAGTTGTAAACTCATCTAAATTAAACAGATGGTGCATGGAGTAAAAAAAAGGCCTAAAATAATCCATTCCATAATTAGAAAACTCGCTAATTTTAACCATTTGAATTACCTTTAAAAGGAGGAATGAAGGCACAAGATTAATAATTGTTTTGGTGAGCACAAGTTGGTGAGACCGAGCAATAGGAAGCACAAGTTTGTGCGTGGAGCTTATGAGTGCAAGGAATTGGGAGCTTGGAAATTTGGCTAAGTATTGACCAAAGTCAATCAGCCAAGTAGAGGATAGAAAATACTTGTGCAGGTTGAGATGAAGGTTAAGTAGAGCATATTGTATTCATCCAGAATCTTTGACTAATGCAATATATAGATACCAAGGGTTTTTAGCAGTGGCTTTGCCCAAAAAATTATTGTGTTATGAGTTATTGAATTATTTCTCTTATATCCTTCATGATTTCATCGATCAATTACTTTTTCTGCTGATGAGTAGAGTATATTCAAGTCATTTTTTTTAGCATATTACTATTTGCAGTTTGAATCTACAAGGAATTTCTACATGGTATCAAAGTAAAATTTGTAGAAATTTCTACATGGTATCACCGCTAGATTTGTAGAAATTTGTACATGGTATCGGAGCGGAAATAACAATAGAAGAGAATAATTCAAAGTTGTCCTTGCAGATTGATGGACCTCTAGTTCAGGGTAGATCCAGAAGACCCTATGTGAAAACTTCTTAATGGAGCAAGAAGGTTACTAGTGGGCAAATTAATGAGCAAATGTTTAGCGACACAAAAGGAGTTGTGATCATTGGTATTGTTAGATTAAGGATCAGGAAGATTTCCCACAAGGACATCGAAACTCAGAAGGATTCTAGTTTAAGAGGGAGTAGCCCTACAGAAGCTAGTACTTCAAGATCTGGGGAGATCATACTCATTACTGTAGTAGTTGCAGTAGTAG
Source organism: Pinus taeda (assembly GCA_000404065.3). Lineage (NCBI taxonomy): Eukaryota > Viridiplantae > Streptophyta > Pinopsida > Pinales > Pinaceae > Pinus > Pinus taeda. Next base: position 17,010 of record APFE031118316.1, on the reverse strand, counting down.
TGCAGAAGCAGCAATAGTATGAGTATATCAGATTTGTCTCATGCATGAAAATCCTTGAAGAGCAAGGCAGAGACTAGAGAATTGGTTGTTGAGAGGGGAGCATAAAATACCTCTCAACATGCAGCCTTAGATGAATCCTCAAGAAGTTTTGGAGTAGATGGGAGGAAGAGTGGAGACATCTACTCAAGCAGAGACCTCCAGTAGGGGGGAATTTCAAGCCAAGTGGGAAGAGGGAGCACATACAGTATTCAGTAGCAGGAGGATCAGTGTCATGGAAATACTAATTAATGTAGAGCAGTGTTGATAGTAGAGCGGGAGGCTTAGTATCAGAGTCACTAGAAGCACAATTTTCCTAGTAGACAGTTACATACGCAGCTGATTCAGTTTATTTTGTTTATATGATTTTTTTGGGATGCAGATGTTGCAATAGCAACAACAATAGTGACAAGTGTTGCATGCAGAATATTCCAAAGGTACTAGATCAGGTTAGATGTGAATTGATTTCTTGTTGAGAGGGAGTGTTGAAAATAGCAACAAGAAATGTTAAAATATCATCAAGAAATATCTTGATTTAATAGTTAACTAAGTTAATTTGACTTAGCTAGCTCAGTTAATTCAAGTTGAGGGTCTAACTAGAGTCATGTAGAGTGTCTCCTACAATTATGAGCACTAGTTGAGTTTATTTTGAGTTTTAATTATTTAATTCAGTTCAGCTGAGTTAAAGTCTATTAAACTAGTTCCAACTAATGGAGGACTTAGTGGGAGTTCTAGTAGTGGGGTGAAATCTATAGTATTGGGGTCAACCTATAGTGGTAGGGTTTAACTTTCTGTAGTGGGGTGTAACCTGCAGTAGTGGCGTGTAACTTATTGTACGGGGTGTAACCTGAAGCAGTGGAGTGTAACATGTAGTAGTGGAGTGCTACTTATCGAGCAATGGGGTGTAACCAGCAGTAGTGGGGTGTTTTCTGTCGAACAATGGGGTGTTTCCTGAAGTGCAGTGTGGTGCTTCCTATAGTGATCAACCATTAAACTGAAGATTCACTGATAATTAACTCATGCATGTCATATCATAGAAATACCTAGTTGATATTGGAGTTCAGGGACAGTGTACTATCACTTTTAAAATCATCTAAATTAAATTGATGGTGCATACAATCATAAAAATGCATAAAACAAACCATTCCTTGATTAGAAAACTCATTAATTTTAATCATTCAAATTGCCTTTAAAAGGAGGAATGAAGGCACAAGTTTAATAATTGTTTATGTGAGCATGAGTTAGTGAGACCAAGCAATAGGAATCACAATTTAGTTCGTGGAGCTTGTGAGTGCAAGGAATTAGGAGCTTGGAAGCATGGAAATTGGGCTAAGTATTGGCCAAAGGAAGTGAGTTAGGCAGAGGATAGAAAATAATTGTTTGGTTGAGCTCAAGATTGAGCAGAGAATATTGTATTCGTCAAGATTCTTTGACTAATGCAATGTACAGATAGCAAGGGTTTTTATTTGTCGCTAAGATCACATCTCAATCAATGGCTAAGATGTAATATGCAAATTGGGCAGGCAGTGCAATGGGTACAAAAATCACCTCAGGGTATTTCTTTTGTATTGGATTAAGGGTTGTCTTTTGGTGCAGCAAGAAGCAGAAGTTCATGGTGTTGAGTTCTGCAGAAGTGGAATACATGGCAGTTAGCATGGCCACATGGCAAGCTATTTGGCTTCAGAAATATTTAGTGATTTGGCTTGGTCATAGGATGGAGTCTTTCAGTATCTACTGTGATAATTAGAGTTGCATCAAGCTCTCTGAAAATCTTGTGGTCAATGATAAATCAAAGCATATAAACATGCATTACCACTTCATCAAAGATGGTGTGCAATGTGGATCAATTTGGTTACAACATGTTCCCACATTTCAGTAGGTTTCCAATATACTCACAAAGGCCTTATCCAAGGCCAAGTTTGTATTCTTCATAGAGAAAATGGGAGTAGTGGAGAACACCTTCATGGATAAGAGGGAGTGTTAGTTTTTGGTAGTAGGGTACAGATGTTCTAGAGTCTATGGTGTATAATAGGCTAAGGAAGATGAGATATCAAAAACCAAGAAAAGGTTTCACGAGAAAAGCCTTAAAAACTCCTTAATTAGATTATTTAACCATAATTAAATATTTCCGTAAGTCTAATTTAGGAAAATTGGTTAATTAAATAGATTAATTGAGGGAGGTCAATTTTTCTCTATATATTTATAGAAATTTAATTGAGGTGTCAATATGATCTTAGCCATTTATTGAGATGTGATCATGGTCGTTGGTTTCCCAACAGAAAATTATAAGAGCAAGTCGATGGAATTTGGAGAGCACATAGTTAAGCACAAAGCAATTTGACTACCTAGTTGTAGTGATTCAGCAAGGGTGCAGTTGAAGCTAGGGACACACTGAGCAAAAAGGTTTCAGCAGAGATTTGGGAAAAGGATTTTTTCTCAAATTTTCCAGTGTCTCAGTGACAGAAAGAGGAGGTTAAAATTATCTACAAAGGAGGCTAATTCAACTAGTGTGAGTAGCTAGTTTCACATAAACTTTTTTTAATGAGCCATAGTCATATCTATACCTCAAGGTAGAGTGAGTGGGCCTAGATCAATCCAGGAGGCAGAGTAACTTGCAGGGAAGGGTTCCCAATGGTTGTACTAATTTTTTGGAGTAGCAGTGTGCATTTCCAGTAAAGAAATGTGAGTAGCCATGAAGAGTGTGAGTTGTGGGGAGAGGCTAGATGAAGTTGTAGAGGGATACTTTGAGTCCCCAGTATATTTTTCCAAAGATCAGTATTTGTCGGATATTTTCCAGTGGAAGGAAAGCAATTGTAATATTTTTCAAATTGTTGAATAATAATAAAACCATCATATACTGCACTAGTTTTCCCTTAGTTGTTTTTCTAGGGACAATCGTCCAAAAATAACAGTGTCAAAATTATTATGTGTGTCTTCATTATTTTCTTAGTTCCATTATTTTATTTTCCGCAACGTATTTTTGTTTGTGAAGAACTGTAGTGTGAGTTATTCAATATTTATTTTTAATAATTAACAGGAGAAAAACAAATTGCATAAGTTAAGAGAATAATTTCCAGTTGTTGCAGTTAATAGAAATTTCACAAAGACCACTCCCATGGCATACCAACTCACATTTGTCTCCACTTCTAAGGGTTGTTTCAATTTTGGTAATTCCATAATTGGTGCTTGTTTGATATTCTTTTTTAGCTTTTCAAATGTTATTTTCTAACGCTTTCCACACTAGAAACTCTTACCACTTGTTATGGCATGGAGTGGTGTTGCTACTATTGAAAATGAGGCTATGAATTTCCACAGAAATTGTTTTTCCCAAATGAAACTCCTGACCTCAAAAGAATTAGTAGGCACCAACCACTTCATGATGGCCTCCATTTTGGCAGGATTTATTTTCATCTCTCCTCCACCTATCACATGCCCCAGATACACCAAACACAATTGTGCAATCTCACACTTCTTGAGATTTTCTAACAATTAGTTCTTCTTTCATTCTTCTAAAACCTATGTCAAATGTGAGATGTTCCTCCTAGGTAGCATTGTATACCAGTATATCATCTAAACAGACAATGGAAAATGAATATGTAAAAGGGTGTAGTATATCATTCATTAACCTCATTAATGTATTTAGTGCATTACATTAGCCAAATAACATGACAAACCACTCATACAAAACTTGCATGTTTTTGAAGGCAATATTCCAGGTATCTTCTTCTCTGACTAAAACTTGGTGATATCCTAACTTTAAGTCTAGCTTGGTGAATAATTTTGTTTGTTGCAACCAATTTGGCAAATCATCTATTGCGGGTAAGGGTACCTATTCTTGAGTGTAATTTTTTTTAATTCCCTATAATCTATACACATTCACCAAGTCCCATCCATCTTTAGCACAATGATGATGGGTGACTCGAATGGTGATGTACTCGGTCGAATGACACATTGTTCCAGTAGTTGTTGCAATTGTTCTTCACTTGTCCATCCTATAGAGAAACCCATTCCTGAAACACCTCCTTGAACTCATCATCCTCTATATATGCCTCTTTATATGCATCATGGGTTAAAGGCTCCATGTGCATTAGAGTTCCTAGAGTTGTGATTTTCGATGAGGGTGACCTTCAAAGCATGTTTAACAACTTGTTTGTGGTACCATTCTAGTACTTGGTCACTAACTAAAACTACTAGAAAAACCCCATCCACTTGTAATTTCTAGTCTTTTGTAACTTACTATAGGCCTACAGGTACATAGCAGATGGTGATTTGTGTGGATGATTGTCTCCCTGCCAATCAGATAGTGTTTCCACTTTTAAATAGGTTGCACCAGGGAATAAAGATCCTTGTTGTATTTGTGGCAGTTTAGAACCATCCCATGAAACACTTCATAATGGTAACGCATGGGCCTTCCTCCCTACATGAATACTACTCCCATAACATACCCACCACATTATGTATCCACTTCAAGGGGTTGTTGCAAGTTTAGAAATATAATAGTTGATGCTTGACTAATTTTTTAACTCTTCACGGGCTTTCTACTAACCCTTCTCGTAATAGAAACTCTTGCCGCTTGCTATTACGGCATGGAGTAATGTGGATACTGCTGAAAATAATGCTATAATTTTTTTAATTGAAGTATTGTGTTACCTCAACATCAAAGATATTTTTAGACACTAGCCACTTCATGATGGCCTCCATCTTGGTAGGGTCTATCTTGAGCTCACCTCCACTAGTCACATAGGCTAAGTACACAAAAATATACTATTCAAACTCACAATTCTTAAGATATGCCAACAATTAGTTCTTCTTCAAAGTCTCTAGCACTTGCATCAAATGCGAGATGTGCTCCTCTAAGGTAGCATTATATACTAGTATATCATCTAGATAAACAATAACAAATGAATCTATATATGGATGTAATATATCACTTGTTAATCTCATGAACATAGTTGGTGCATTACATAAGCCAAATGGCATGACTAACCACTCATACAAACCTTTTTTGGTTTTGAAAGTGGTCTTTTAGGTATCTTCTTTTTTGACTTGTACTTGGTGATACCCTGATTTTAATCCAGTTTCCTGAAGTATTTTGCTTGGTACAACTTGTCTAATATGTCATCCACCATGGGTTAGGGGTGCCTATTCTTGAGCATAAGTTTTGTTTAAGGCCTTATAAAAGATGCATATTTAACAAGTCCCATCCTTCTTAGGCATAATTATGATGGGTGACCCACATGGTGAGGTACTTGGTAAATAACACCCTGCTCTATCAATCATTGCAATTGTTTATTTACTTCACTTGCTTCTAGAATGGACTATTTGTATCGGTTGATGTTTGCAAATGGAGATTCCAACAATATCTGGATCTTGTGCTTCACTTCCCTCTTGAGTGGTAACCCTTTAGGCTCCTATAACACTCCCCTATATGCCTATAGCAAATCTTCTAGTTGTTTTCTTTATTCCCTAATGTACTCCTCCGAGGATGACTTTTCTCTCATTGACTCTTCTAGGGCTAAGTTTCTGTTAAAAATAGTAATACATACTTATTCCTAAAACTATAAGTTTCTTGGCATGGTTGGCACTTACCAATGAAATTTTGGACTTCCCCTTGTATGCGTTGATGATGAAGTATTTTGCATCCTTGATTAGGAAATATTGGTTGAATCTTTGCATAAATATTTCATCATGTATATACATATAAGGTATTTCAAACACAAATTCACATACATCAACTGGAACTACATCCAATTCTACTTCAATAATAAAATCAACACTAATATCAAGTTCTATTATACACTACTTTGTTACCTTGAATTTTGCATCCATATTTTCCCATTCCAATGGATATAGGCTAGGATGATCTTGAACCTTCTATCCTTGATTTTTTACGAGGTATTCTGCAATGAGATTCAACTTTGATCCTAAGTCAAACAAAGCATCAATTTTAGTATGCTTGACATGTATTTTTATATGGAAGAGTTTGGTCATCTCCTTATCTTCCCATTGTTGGAGGATACTCAGATGCACCCCATTCTACATTAATGTGTAGGCAATACTTTAATGCTTCATCATGGCTAAGACTTCACTCTGGTTTTGCCAAGTGTCTTCAACTGTGGTTCTATAGGGTTTGTGCAGGCTGCTACAAGATTTGTTCCTTTCGTATATCAGTCACACAAACCCCTCCAAAATCACAATATCCTTCATGAAATGCATTCAAAGGATCTGATAATTCATGGTGAGCTCATGGACAGGGACTAGAAACTTTGGTGGTGGTGAAAATTGTGGTAGAATGGGTACAAATGCATTTTTTCATGAACAAAGATGAATTTTTGGATGGAAAAATGGATAAATGGTGTGGAGGAGGGATGATGGAGGTGTGGTGGACTTGTTTTTTCATTCCTATAAGGAAAACAACAAATCTAACCCCTCTCTCTATTTCGATCACAATCTTATAGAAATTATGGTTAATCTTGTATTTGTTCGGGACAATATTGTAGCACTTCATAACTGAGGCAGAATCGGGTGAGATCCGTTGCCTGATGATGAAGGAACCTTGGGAGATGGATGGAGTAATGAAGGACATGAAAATAACCAACTTGAGAGGTGGAGAAGTGGAATATGGATCTTTCTCCCTTTGACTATGACTGGAACCCTGAAAAAACTTGTTAACATAAGTAATCTAAGGGCTCCCTTGCTTATGTGTTGTTTTTTCTTCCATTTTTTGTTTTTTTTTCTCTCTTTTTTGAGACTTGTACGTTGCCTCCAAAGAGGTTTTTAAATCTAAAAGCCTACCCCAGGTGCCTCAAAGGAGGTTTTCACTTAGGGATATTTTCATTTTTTTCCTCCTCTTTTCTGTTTTTTTTTTGTGCTCTTGGGTTGCCTCATAGAAGTTTTCATTCCTAGAGTTGGCCTTAGGTGCCTCATAGAGGTTTTCACCTAGGCCCTTTTTATTTTCCCTTTTTTCTACTTTTCTTTTATTGATCATAGGCTGGATGAATGGAGAGTTGCGAGGCCCCCAGTTACATTCATCTCCTTGCTTATTAAGCTGGTGAACTCCTCCTTTGACATAGGCTTCTTATACAACTTTAACCGGTAACCATTAACAAGCAATGGAATTCCTTCCTCATCAATTGTTCTTATTCGGATAGATCCATTCCCATATCAGTTTTCCACTAGATAGGGGCCTAACCACCTTGTCATCAATTTCCCTTTGAAATCCTTGAACCTGGAATCATACAGAAGGGCCCAATCACCCTCTTGGAAGGCTCTTTCCCTAATTTTTTTATCATGTTAAATCTTCCTTTGTAGTTGGATTACCTTAGTGTGCATGAGAGCCTCCAATTTGAACTCATCCAAACCATTAAGCTCGAGAAGCATTTTTTGCTGAGTTGAAGTGATGTTTAAATCCAACTGTGCTTCCATCCTCAAGGTGTTGTATTCAAACTTGATGGACAACAGGGCCTTGTTGCCATAAACAAACTCAAAAGGAGTGAATTTAGTGGTGGTTTCCAAGTGGTATTATAGGCCTAAGTGGCCTCTACAAGTTGATCAGCCCAATCTCTCATGTTGTTGCTAACAACCTTGGTTAAAATTTTCTCCAAGGCTCTATTTGTGACCTCCATTTTCCCGTTTTCTTGAGGGTTATAGGTAGTGTATGTCATGTGTTTGATGTGATGTTGCTCCATGATGCCTTCAATCAAATTTGAGTTAAACTACACTCCTTCATCAGTGACCAACTCCCTTGGAAATCCAAACTTGTAGAAGATGTTCTCTCTTAGAAATTCAACCATTTTTTTCTTGGTTGTTGCCTTCACTACCTTTGCTTCAACCCACTTTGTCAAGTAATCAATGCACACAATGATATATCTCCCTTGCCCATATGGGGGATCAATATTCCCAATGAAATAAATGCCCCATTTATCAAATGGCTCCAACATCACTTGAGGAAGCAAGGGAATTTCATCCTTGGGTATAGGTTTTCCCATCCTTTGGCACTCATCACATCTAGCAACCTACCTTTTTACATCTTGATGTAGAGTACGCTAGTAGTAGCTAACTTGTAGAACTTTGAAGGTTGTTGTCCTAGCAAAAAAATCACCCCCCTATCTCTCACATTTCCTCAAGATTTTGTTTGGCCCCAATTTGAAAAGATTTCCCCCCGTCCCGGTGAAAGGGGTACTCTTCCAGATAATTCTTCTCTTCTCCTTGGAGGATAGATTAGGAGGGAACCTCCCAGCAACCAGCAAACCAATGAGACAACACCGAGATATAAAAAAGGTGCTCATTCAGAAGTTGATCATCAACCATATCCTCATTTCCTATAGGCAATGTTAGTCTAGAAAAAAAATCTACAAAAATATTTTCTTTCTCTAGTTTGTCGACAATGGTTAGATCAAATTGTTGCAATAATAATAGCCATCTAATGGTTCTAGCATTGACATTAGGTTTATTCACTAAATATTTAATGGTTGCATGATCAGTATGAACAAAGACTTGGTATCCAGTAATATAATTCCTAAACTTATTCAAAGAGTGCACCACAATTAAGAGTTCTTTTTCTGTAATTGTATAATTAAGTTCATATTTGGAGAGATTCGTACTGATCAAATATATGGCATTGGCCAATTTGTCTTCCACTTGTTCTATGGCTGCTCCTATAGCTTTGTTTGGTGCATTTGTGTGGATGTGGAAAGGCAAGGTGAATTTGGGGCCTCTAAGGATTAGTGCAGTGTTCAACTTCTCTTTCAATTCTTCAAATGCCTCTTGACATCTATCTGTCCAATAAAAGTATGAGTCTTTAGCCAACAATACAAACAGAGTTGAAGCCGACTTTCTAACGTCCTTAATGAACCTTCTATAATACCCAGCTAGCCCAAGAAAACATTGGACATCCCTTTGATTTTGAGGGATAGGGACCCTTTTGATAATGGAAACCTTATTGGGCTCAACTTGGATCCCTTCCTTAGAAAGGAAGTGACCTAGGAAAACCCCTGCATTCATCAAGAGTTCACACTTTTTGAGGCTCAGTGAAAGATTAATTTCCATGCACTTCTTTAAGACCTTAGACAGATTGGAAAGAGCTTACTGGAAATAATTTCCATAAGGGGTGAAATCATCCATGTATATTTCCATAGTTTCATGTACGATGTCAACAAAAAATATTCAAGACTTCCCTCTGGAAGGTAGCATGAGCATTGCACAAACCAAATGGGTGGACTCTATAGGAAAAAGTCCCCCATGGACATGTAACAGTGGTCTTGTCTTGATCCTCAAGACTAATATGGAATTGATTGTATCCACTAAATCCATCTAGGAATGAAAATTATTTCTTTCCTACAAGGCCATCTAGGACTTGATCAATGAAAGGCAAAGGGAAATGGTCCTTCTTGGTATCTTTGTTGAGTTCCATATAGTCAACACAAATCCTTCACTTCCCATTTTCTTGGGTAATAAGACAAGAGGAGACACCAACTCACTATCTTAAATGGGATAAATGAACCTTGCATCCAACAAATTTTGCAATTCCTCTTTTAAAATATCTTTAAGGGCAAGATTCATCCTCCTATGCGGTTGGTGTACAATTTTTCATCCCTCCTTAATGTAGATATGTTGAGTACAAACTGAGGGATGCATCCCTTTTTTTTCCTTATAGTACCAAGCAAAGGCATCAAGATGTTGCCGCAACACAGCGCATAGTTTTTCTTCTTGCTCGACTAAGAGGGAAGGGTTGATTTTAAAGTTTTGGATGGGTTGATTTCCACAATCTTGGCATGATCTAGGTCGGATTCAGTAGAGCACGGATCAGCCCATGGATTATCCTTGGGTTTCTCTAAGGTTTCTTCCACGAACTCATCAATTGGCATGGCAATAGAAGGTTGATTCTGCAACATGTGATAAATAAGGTCATCCTCATATAGTTGCCTACTCCCTATAATAGTGTCTAATGTACAAATAGGGTAGATATATGACTAATAAAGGTCTTCTTCTTCCTCTTCATCTACCCACAAGGGTAGATTATGCTCAACAAAGGGCTAAGCAGGGGGATATAATACAAGTTGCTTTGAGAGATTCCCATTCTTAATGGTTATGTTCCCAGTCCTGTAATTAATGTAAGCATTATAAATTCCCAACAAATGTCTCCCTAGGATGAGAGGGTACCCATTAAACTTGGTCTTGGGCTAGAGGACAAGGACATTTGTGGGATATTCCCAAGAGTTGATAGAGACCATCACATCCTCAATAACTCGCAAGGGGATACTTTGGATTTGTCTATTAGTTGCAGTATTATAGTGGTCTTCCTCAAGGATCCTTGGAGATTGAGCTTCAACACTGTTTCCTTGGTCATGACAATGCTTGCAGCCCCAAGGTTAATCAAGGTGTTGGGGACTATAATACTATTAATGTGCACATTTATTACCGGGCTACCAAGATCCAAGTACTTTGGGGATATCACCCTCCCAAGAATTACATCAGACAACTGCCCAACAACATTGATAGTAGAGACATCTCCCAGGCCTTTTGAAAAATTCTTCCTTGATGGGCTTGCTGTAAATGGGCACATATTTGATGGTCAGGGGAAGGATTATCTTAACACATGAATTCTTCAATTCTCTCAGAAGTTCAACCTCTTCTGGGGTGTGATGTTTAGGTTGGACCAACCTTTCAAGATAGGGAGGTATATTAGCTTGAGGGGTGTTGTCTTCCTTCTCTTCTTCAATATATTCAGGTGGATAAGGTGGGTGAGAATCTGGAAGTACCTTCCCAAACCAAAAGTTGATCTCTTGTATTTCCACAACATAAGTAGGATAAGGTGTTTCCCCAGTGTAGACATGTTGTGCCTGCTTATTGTTCAAGTTTAGATTGGGTTGGGTAGGCATTTGAGGTTGCTTTAGTGGGTTATGTCAAGTAGTTGTGGTTGAGGTGGAGGAGGAGGCATTAGGGCAGGAGGTTGGGCTGCCTAAGGCCTCCATCCTTATGAAGGATTGCCCTGTTAAGGAGGTTGAGGTTGATATGGCTAGAAATGTGAATTGACAGGATGATGAGGGTACTGAGGAGTATAGGACCAAGGAGAGGGCATGGACCATGATGAGTGAGTTGGAGGATACTAAGGCTGGAAGGGTGAATTTTGATTTGTATTGTAAGAAGGATATCATGCACCCTACATACCTTGTTGGTTTGGATGAGGGCCTTGTGGCCTCCTTTGGTTGATGAAACAAAGTTGCTCCAAGTAATTCTCTTCCCCTTGGTATACAACCTTATGCCTAGAAGAGAGCTACATTTATCTTTTTCATGATTCTCCTAACAAATAGAACAAATCTCTATGGTGTTCAGTGGACACTCATTTCTGGGGTGCCTCTTGGTGCATCTAGGGAAAAAGATAACTAGTGCCCTTTCTGCTTCCTCTTAGTCTGCATAGTATCCATTTGTAAGGAAAAAGTGTGCAACATCTCACTCTTGAAGTCTTCTATCATACTCCCTATCTCTTGTTTGATTGTCATGGTGGAGCAGAAGAGTTAACAAGGCCTGGTCTAGACCTACCTCTCTTCCTTGAGGCCCTAGAATGATTCTTGAATACTGTCTTGATGTCGTCATCGGTCAACTAATAGATATATCCACCAAACAACATATTGAGGGTCTCCATTACATCCTCCTTGATCCCTCAGCGAAGTACAAGCTTGAGTGATTCAGGGGAAAGGGTACAGTCATCCCTTCTATAGTTAAGTTGGAACATTTCCTCATAGTCTCCTAAAGACTCATCTGGCCCTAGGTTCATCCTAAAGATATCATCTTTTGTCTCCTTAGACCTACAATAATACTTGTGATTCTCATTAACAACTTGGTGCATTTATGCTCGGGTAGTGTTCTTTCCTTTAGGTAAGCTCATAAACTAACATGTGGTTGCATCCTTGAGGGTGGAAGGAAACAAATTTAGCTTATGTTCATTAGAAATATAATCATAGGTCCTACAAAATATAGCAAACTTGAACATGAATGTGTCAGGGTCCTCAGAGTCTAGGCCATGGAAGTGTGGAATGGCGGTGGGGTTTATATTCTTCATCCTGGCCTCCAAATTAGTTTCTCGAATAGGGAAGAGCTTGGTATGCCTACTCTCAACCATGTTTTGGATAGGAAATATAGGTTCTTCCTCCCCTATGGGTTCTTCAAATATTTCAGATTGCTCACTTAAAGGATTTTCTAACTCCCCTGTGGTTAAAGTGGGAAGTTCACAGTCACCAAAGAAAAGTGATGGTTGATTGCTTGAAGGGGTGGGGGTTTTTGGAAGGAATTTCCCTTTATTATCCCTAATCATATGAGGAATGAAATATTTTGTGTCTTCTTGGTGTTTTTCCCCTTTTTTGGATATTTCTTAAATCAAACAATGTTGATGCAAAACAAAAGATGAGAAAGAAAGGCAACTTCTAAGTAAAAACAACGCCTACTTGGACACCTCCCCGACAATGGTGCCAAAAAGTGATGAGCACCAATATTGCAACAAGAGTGTTGCAACTCCCAAGGCTGCCATCTTTAATTATCAACCTAGGGTTCGTACAAAATTAAGAGGTGATAGTGTTGTATGCACAATAGGTTAAATTCTAGTCATGCCACCTTCAAGCAATGGGCCGGACCAAGGAATACATGGACTAATCTATTAGTTGACTCATGGAAGGAAATTGCATAAAAAGAGAGTTCTGTTCTAATTGCAGAAATGGAAATATTATCGTACTTGTGAAAGGAATGGAGATGCTACTTATCTAAATGTAAATGCTAACCCTAATTGTAGGAATCTAAAGGATATATTACTTTCAGAAATGGAAACATTAGTCTACTTGCAAAATGTAAATTCTATGCTACTTGTAGGAATGTAAATATTAGTCTAATTGCAGAATGTGAAAAGTTCCATTGACAAGGAAACTAACATATGCAATAACAGTGCCTGTATTTGAAACCCTAAAATAAGCATAAATTTAAGAAAACATGCCTAATCTACTTTGTATTAATAAATCACCCCTTAATCACTATGTTCAAAGAAACTTAGCTTTAGTGATAGAGATAATTAGGAATTTCATAAGAAGGTCATCATTGTTCTTCAAATTTGGTAATTTGTCCTCTAACCCTAATTTAAAAATTGTGTTGCAGTGAAAAGAAGGCATGTCTAAAGTGGTCTTTGGTCCTCCTCACTCATGGTTTCAAAGACTAGGGTTCATTGTTCAAGCCTAAGAGACAAAAACAAAGCTTTTGGAGCAAATATGGTCAAGTTTACATGATGCTACAAGATGCTACAGGACTGCCACAGGATTACCCTGTTTTGCTACATGATTGTCTTGTTTTGCTACATGGCTACCACAGGATTGCCCTATTTTACTACATGATTTTCTTGTTCTGCTACATGATTGTCTTGTTTTGCTACAAGATTGGATCCATGAGCATTTTGGTGGTAGAAAATGTGATCTAAAGGTGGGAAAGGGTAGATGAAGGTATATGAAGGTTGTACGAATCTTTTTCCAAGCTAGCACCTCTCAAAGGCCCATATTCCATAGAAACAAAAGGCACATGGTTTCCTTCAATGACCCATCAATGTAATTTTGGTGGCAGAGCTTTGAGGGCACTATAAGGTGAGGAGGAAGAGGTTACTGATGATATAAGGAATGTATGATGAATGTGCCAACTTTGCAAGACCCTAGTAGTACATGTAAACCAAACAAAAAATCCTCTTTGCAACATGAAAATAATGCCAAACTAATGATCAAATTGCAGTAAAATGTACTAAATTAGAAAGGATGAGTTGAATTTTATGAAACTAAGTGGAAATAAGGATGAGTTGAATTTTATTGCATCAAAATACAATCTCACTTGCAACATACATTTGAACTGCATCCATGAGAGCTTAAAGAATAATGTGATTTAACTCCTAGATATGCAAAAATAGAATATGCAAAAGAGCATTAATCTAAGGTCTAATAACTGCAAAGGAAAATAACCACGTGTTTTTTGGCTTGCTAATGCATATTCTTAGACCACGCTTCCCACAAGAAAGGTGGTAACTAGACCTGCACCAACAACTTTTTCAAGTAAATGTCTATCAAGTAAGACAAGAGATGTTGTTGATAAAAAACAATGCATGTATAAAATACACAAAGAGAGACTAGAAACTCTAGGTTGGGCCCTAACCCAAGGGGACTCAACCCTTTGAAACAAACTCAGATGAAAGAAAACAGTAAGCTTTTCATTGACATAAAATATAGTTCAAATACATCATGGAATGAAAATGATAATTTCAATCTTTCTAGCTCCCAATAGCTCCTTTCTGCTCCAAAAGTTTTGATCCTATTGAGCCCTTGGGCTTGATTATTTAAACAAAAATGACTAAGGGAAACCCCCTTGGAAAGAGGATTGCTTCCCTCCAAGATATCGAAAAAAGTGGATCTATCTCCCTTAGATTCTCTCAATTCCTTGAGTGCATTCGCTGCTAGTAGATCCTTGAGTTATAGGTGAGTGATTTTAGGGATCAAGTCGAGTTGTAGGTGAGTAAATGCAGGGGACAAGCCTCCTACATCTCCTCTAGCCGCCTCCAACATGCCTCTACATAGTGAATGCACTAAAAAAATCTCTTTTCCTGCTTGTTGACCACATTAGGCCACGAAGTATGACAAACATCCTATAATCTCCCTATTAAGCACATTATAGCCAAAAGTATGTTAACTAATGTGAGGAAAGATGAAATTATAGGCTAGAGGATAGAAAAATTGGCCTTATAATAGACCTATTGATGGGGCCCATCAATCCTTATTGAGCTTGTGATCCAAGTGGATATTGGTGGCCACCCGCCAATTCCACTTGGACCCCCACCATTGCTTCTTTCAGTTTTTTAGTTTCCTTAATTGTAGCACAGTTTACTATTTTTAGCAGTTTTTCGGGCCCCAAACTTTCGGATATGTTTTGAGGCCCTAAATGATGTTTTTTTGGAAATCTACCGGCAGCGAAATTTGGTCTAAAATCATCTTTCCCGTCGTAGTCCTCGGAGAGGTCTTTCCAACAGGTTATCATGCGCATCAAATGGAGATAATATGACCAAGTCACCACCCCGGGAAGTTGGTTGTCCAACTCACCCCAACGGGCCCATAAACTCTTGGTGTTACATCTCCTGGGGTTAGGGTTTTGGTTGTTAAGGTTTTGCTCTTATTTTTCAATAATAAGAAGGCCCTTGAGACTCATTGTAAGGCAGTTCAGAGGCAAGTAGCCGCCACATCTCTTCTCAAAGATAAGCGACCATCACCGTAGCTGATTTATTTTCATTTCTGTTTGTAAGCATATTTCAGTATTTTACATTAATGAAGTGAAGTATTATTTCCACTACATCTCTGTGTTTATGGTTATCTTTGTAATTTGTTGCATTCCTATTTAAATCTGGATCAATGGTATCAGAGTGGTCTGCTTTTTTCTCTGTTTTTCTTTGCATGTCCCCAGCAAGGTTGGGATATAATGAGTTAGGGCTTGAACTAACCGAACCTTTGCAAGACAAGCCTCGCAAATCTCGACGGCCTCCCATGGCGAATGAAAAGAAAGATGAGGGGGCAGGAGATCCTATCAAAATCTTGCTCGAAGAATCCCTCGAGTGACAAAGGAACGGGATGATGGACAACTTTTTCCAGATCTTTCAGCGGCTACCCAGGGGCAACGCATCGGCTTCCAACAGCTACTCTGGAAATGCCACACCGTTTAAGGTACATTTTAATCTTGGAATCCCCATATCTGAGGGTCAGATAGACATAGATTCTGTAAATAAATGGTTAAATTTGCTAGAGGGTTATTTTTTTGTTCATGAATTTTCCAATCAGAAAAAGACAATTTTCGCTCTTCTCAAAATAGCCCCCCATCTCAAGTACAGGTGGGAAATCTACTGCGAGCAGAAGGATGAAAGTATAGGCTCACTATTTTCAGCCACACCCACTTGGAATTCATTCTGGGATGCCATCAAGGAGTAGTACTACCCTGTCAGAAGCTATGAAGATCAATACATAAAGTGGACCATGCTACGGCAGGGAAGGGACCAAGACGTGTCAGAGTTTACCAATATTTTCCATACTCTTTGCACAAAGTTGGGTATTAAGGATTTGGAGCATCATTTGATACTCAAATACTACATCTGCCTGCACAAGTACATCCAAGAAGAAATAAAATTCCTGAACATATCCTCGCTCGGCACGGCATACCAATATGTCATCAAGGTCGAGCAAAAGTTTAAACATAAGAAGCAAGACTTTGGATCTACAAATCTGAAGCAAGGGAAAGGTGCCCCCAAACTGCAAAACAAAGGACAAAGCCAACGCGGGGCAGCCCAAGACAACCCGCCAAAGATGCAAGCAAAGAATAGCACCGCGAAGCCCAAAAAGGACACGGGAAAGTGGTGTGAGTTCCATAAGAGCTCCACTCACAACACAAGTGAGTGTCAGGCCAAGCAGTCACCGGTGTCTGAGCTAAAGGTTTCAGAATCAGATGCATGTTCTGACTCTGAGTCAGAACCTGACAAGGGGAATGACAAAGGGAAGCAGATTATCGATGCAAAGCCCAACACCATCGTTGCCACCACGAAGATCCAGAAGGAGGAACCCGAAGATCTAGAGGTGGAGGAGTGTCTCTTCCACTCCCAGATGTGGGTAAAGGGCTCCCCGCTACAGTTCATTGTCGACAGCGGGAGCCAAAAGAACCTCATTTCGGTAGAGGTCATGAAGTGATTGGGCTTAACGACCACAGCACATCCATAACCGTACACCATCAGGTGGCTTCAACAAGGACGTGATCTTCACGTGAGCCAGCAGTGTCGCCTTCCATACAACATCAAGCCCTTCACGGATGAGCTATTGTGTGACATTGCTCCCCTTGAAGTTTGTGATGTATTATTAGGACAACCATACTTGTGGAAGCGACATGATGTGTATGAATCAAGGCCCCGTGTTGTTATTGTTACTTTGG